>QNGE01008305.1:0-10909 GCA_008508345.1 Paragonimus westermani
CACTCTCGATAGAATACAAATGAGGCCGATAGTTAACAGCTGCTCCTTTGTTTCCACCCTTGTGCAGAGCTATGATATTGGCCTCACACCAATACTGGACCATTCTACCTTCTTTGATAGATTGGTTAAGCAGGTTGGTTACTGAATTGGATAATACTCTGGCTAACGGACGGATGATGGCCACGTGAATATCATCTGGCCTCGGAGCCATACTATTTTCTCTTATCGCATGAGGTGTGACGTCTTTGTGGATGATTTCTTTGACCAATACACAAGGTAAACCTAGGGTGGGGCTTTGCTAACTTTCCTTTCAAGGGACACCTTCGAAGTACAACGCCAGATGTTCCATCTTCTCGTGAGCACTGGTAAGTAGGTTGCCATCAAAAAGCCTGAGGCTACCTATTTCCCTGCAAATCGCTGGCTTGGCTTGAACATATACATAGTCATGCTTCGGGTTGACTTTGGCACATCGAGCTAGTGCTAATTCGTGGGCAACTCGGGTATTATTTTGCAGTACGATAGTGCAGTTCTTTTCACGGAGGTAAAGTAAAAACCTCTTATGGCCAGTTGTTTTTTGGGAGTTAGCTAAGCTCTTTTTTGTCCTGTGCCTTATCTGTTTTACCTGTCTACCAGCGGGGTTTACCCTGTGGGCGGCGTCTGGCCATTGAAGCGTGTTATTCTGCGGAAAGATGCATTCCGTTTAATCTGCTCCCAAGCCTCATCCGCCGTTTGAGAGATGACTCCAATCCAAAGACTACATCTAGGATCAATCTGTCGATTTTAATTCTTCCGAAGTTGCGTTAACTTGGAAGGTATCGGCTGTCATCTGATACAGGATTTAAAACTGAGAGCCACGTGGTCGATTCTCCCAAGAGCATAATCCATATTAACTGAAATAACTTGTTTTTCGTATCTGCATACCACTAAGTCAAGCAGTGAGCGGACCCGCCTATTCTAAAGCGCGGGTTACACCTCACGTGCTGAGTTAGCATGCTGTCATGGAGGGACTGTAGCAGGTCTGCTCCGAAACTTCATGCAGAAGCTGACTCTTCCTCTCTGCCAATGCAAGCAGCGTCGAAATCTCCAAGAATTAGCATGGAGTGTGGTTTGGTAATAATGATCCTCAGAAGAGATATCAGCTTTGTATCCTCGATAGTTTGTGACAATAGACTACGATAGACAGATACGACTGAGATGGTCTGTGTGTTCGACTTCACCACACTTTCCATTAGTTGAATGTTCGATGTACAGAGAGAGGAGCCCCGCAGGTGCACACATCTTTCGGTGGTTGGAGGCAGCACCCCTCCTCCTTGCCTCCGATCAAGTCTCTCTTGTCCATAACCCCTATATTCCTTCGCATACAGCCCATCGTACTGTGCATTTAGTCTGAGCCAACATTTTGTGATGGCAATCACGTCGTAACCACCGGCTACGGTGGGTAATTCACTCCGTTTGTTTTTGATGGAGGCGTTTGTCATGGGTTTTCATACGATGGGGCTGCAGTCGATCGGGGGTTTTATATTGGGAGCCCTCGGGGACTACACCCGGGAACTGGTTTTATTTTTGTCGGCGACGGAGTGCACGTTTGTGACCTTGTATTAGGGAACCCAAAATACGCGGGATGAATTTGTGTACTCGCACGGGACTCGTTCGTAATAAGATAAAGAACCAACTCGAGCGAACGCTCGGTATCCCGTGCCATCGACGTGTGCAGCAAGCGGAACGGACGCCTTTCGAAGAGGCAGGATTAAGTGAGTCTGGGAAGGTTTCAAAATTGCTACTTGACTTGGTCTTTGTCCGGTGATTTCGCGACCAGTTGATCCCGATGGAAAAGGTGTACGAGTTCCAAGGCGGCCGGTCTCATTTCACCCAGTACGTTGGCCAGCCGATTAAATTTCCCCATCCGTAGCACTCGATCTGATAATCCCCCCATACGAAATATGGTTAACATATGGTGTCTCAGTTCAAATGCCCGTTGTTTGCTGTCACTTAAGTACGGCTCGTGAATACATATTAAGACATTCCCCCTTCTGCCGACATCTATCTTGTACTTGTTTTTCAGATGGGCCAGCCTTTTACTCAGCAATTCACTGTCCACTTTTATCTGAGTACTTTGTTCATCTGTGAGCGTCAACGATGTAGCTGTAGTTGGTGATATAAAAGAAAAACCCGTATACACAACTATAGACCCAGTCGCAGGTGGAAGGAGGAATGTATTCGGTCTTGTGTCCGTTCTTCTGAGCTGAAATCAAATCATGGCAATATTTCGAAGAACGAGCGTGGAACTTATGGTGCGTGTTTTCCTATCTTTGCTCCCAGAAGATTTATTTATGATAGGTGTTAAAAGCTATGTACCGGATGAACGACTCTTTGTGACGGATGGACTATTCACAGTTTGTATCGGCCGGTGACTGAGAGTCAACGTTGGTGACAGCATCCACTTCAATGAACGCAAGCACTTCTTTTAGACACGCTGCTACTTAAGTAGAAACAATACTTGTGTTCAGAGGTGCAAGCTATGGTCGGGAATACTGATGTGGGACGTAGTGATTGCACTAACAACACCGAATTACTAGTAGTACACAATGAACTATCAAGCAGCTGCCTACAGGATCTACATGTACCGCAGTTCAGTTGGATAAAGCCTAGATTGCCCGCAATCAGAACGTGGTACAACCCCAAATGGGGGTGGAAGGTGAAATCAAGTGATTCATTCAGCGATTTGCACACGGGTTCGACGCTGGAGCCCAAACTACCCGGATCCAGTCAGTCTTTCCATTTCGGTGTCCGGCGGTTACCTGTTGAACTGGAAGACAGTCATTGAAAGCAGGGTGTAACACCGCTTCTGATGGTTACAGAATGTACCAAGAACAGAGTCAATTACTAGTCTAACAGTTTTTTAAGCAGGTGGAAATCAAATAACACTTTGAAACGGTCCTTAGAAGAGCAGCTAAAAACCTCCACTGGTTGATAACCCTATAAGAGAACTGTTGCCTAAGGAGGGTCCGGGGTTGAATCCTATACAGATTCTTGTTGTGATTCCTTCGACTGTTATCACCTGCTGGGGAAAAGAAGTGCTGCATGAATCCTGCGTTAAAGAAAGTGTGTAACAACTAGGTCACCTCGGAGTCATTGAAACTCAAGTGGATAAAGACCAAGAATTTCGAGACAAGATCCGTAGGATAAATGCCGCAAGCCAGTGATCATTGTGGTGGCTACTTGCCGGATATGTTCAATGGCGAGTATGTCCTTCTTCAAACCAGTGCAAACGACTTGATTAGCACACTCGAGCAGTGGTATTATATGCACCCTGTAAAGCGTTTGAAAGGCATGCCTGTCTATGCGGGGAAAGACTCTTTTTATCATCCCAAGAGTTACAAATCCCCTTTTGGCGACCACATGGTGGCGATAAGAGAGGGATAAACCAGAGAGCAGCTTAATCCCTAGGTCCTTTCTAGGGTCAAATTTCGCGATATCTATTACACTTTGTGCACTGTGTATCAAGAACTGGTTCCCGGAGTCTCCTCCGAGCGACATATGTGCACACCTGCTATCGTTTAAAGTGAGACTTCAGTCACCTGACCAGCAATTGATACGGTCAGGGTCGTTCTGCAATGCACTGGGACCACTTGCACTTTAGATTTTTAAATCATTAGCACAGAAGAGGGCGTTGCTAGAAGTAATCTCAGGGTGATCACCGATGCCTATCAGAAACAAGAGTGGATCAAGTACGGATCCCTGAGGAACTCCATCAGACACCCGGGAGGGAGAAGAAAGGCCCGAACCGGTTTTTACTCTGAAAATCCTGTTACCAAGAAAGGAAGCAATCCGGTGGAGAACATCCTTTTGGATTCCATAGGCCGCTAGTTTATGTACAAGAGGACCGTGTGGGACACAGTCAAATGCTTTGGTAAAATCGAAAAAGATAACATCTGATATTTGACCATTGCTTTTGGCCTCTGTCAGGCTATTCATGAAGATCAACATACAGATTATGTATGACCGATTGGAAAGAAAGCCATGCTGGGTAAAAAAGAATGGGCTATTTGAAAAGAGATGCTTAAGGATGGCGCATTTTATCAGACGCTCCATTATCTTGCATGGGATGCTGGTAAGGCTGATCGGCTGATAACTAACAGGAGAGTGACGATCACCCGCCTTAAATATGGGTGTGACAGTAGCCTCTTTAAATGCCTCCGGAAGAGTGCCGGTCCGATGTGTCTGATTAAGTAGATTAGAGGGGCACCGCCAAACCGAGGACCGCTTCTTTGAGGATCCGGGGATAGACCGCGCATGGTCCCATGGCACTCTAAGGACTAATCTTAAATAAGAGATCCTGAACATCGAGCACAGAGAAGTCAGCTATCAGGAGTGGGTATTGGAAGTTACCCTAGAGGGAATTGGAGGACAGTTTGGCGGATCCATAGTTTAGACTGCCGAACACTTCAGCAACCACTTGGAGATTGGAGGAGGTTTCCTCGTCGGGAGGCCGTGGAAAAAGCACTGAGGGTTTAGTTCTTCTATCGCGACTCATGTACTTAGAAAGAAAATCCTTATTCTCGCAAGCTACCAGTAGGATTCTTGAACGTGCCTATAGGGTGTGTTGACGGATTGCCCACTCGCACCTGTTTCGTACAGAGAAAAAGACTTCTATATCCTCCGACCTACCCGTTAGCTTCTGCTTGGAGAACAGACAAGAACGTACATCAAGAAGACGACGTATGTTCCACGGAAGCGGCGCACAAGATGAGGACTTTCATAGTTTTCGAAGAGCAAATACCTCATCAGCTTCGTGAACGGCAGCTTTGAAAAAGAGGTAGTTTGAGTTCACTGGGCCAGATGCAAGACTGAGTGTACCTAAGAATGTCTTTAGTGCGTTGAAGTCTGTCTTCTGGAAATTGTGGGATGAAGACTTTGTTACACCGCTTTGGAACCAGTAACAGATGAAGTCAAAAGCCATCGATGGTTTGATGACCACTCTATCTAGCAGGCGAGCTTCATTCGTGATAACCAGATCACGCAAGGAGGGTAGTTGTCCTCAACGGTGCCTTGTAGGTAGTTCGGCATGCTGTATCCGCGGCCCAACAGTTTTGATGTCATTTACAGACCAAGAAACAACCCAGCCGTAAATACGATACCTCAAAATTGCTGTGAAACCCTGTCAACAAATAAACTGAAAAAAACTGTAGTGAGACCACATTCAACGTCCCCAAAATCCTAAACTCCCTGCGACATGATAGTTGCTTTGCCAGTACCACTGCGCCGGTTCACAATACTTTGTGAACGTAAATTTACTAGTAGCAGCTGGCCCTCTCAGAGAGCTTGAACGTAAAGACAAGCATTTTGTCATTGACAAAAACGGAACAGGTCACTCGGTGAGCATTGACAGACTAAAGGTTGCTTACGTCGACTGCGATCCACCGTCCCCGTCTCGTCCGCCAGACATTACACATACCGATGATTTCAGCCAATGTACCCTAGATCCGTCTACCGGTTCACAAAATCTTTCTAAGTTTACCCAACCCATTTTTGACACTAGTGACCATACCTTTTTTCCTGCATCCCAACCCAATACATGCAAACCACACACTCGATCTGGCCAAACCGTTAGATGGCCGACACTCTATGAAGATTAGCATCGTTGACTCACTCTCTGATTCTCTAACTATCGAGCGTTTTCTTTTCTCACGCTCTAAAGGCAGAGTTATGTAGAGTCTGTTACCCTTTTTTATCTCCTGTTACGTACTATTCTTCATACCTGTTATGGTTATTGTACATATTAACTATTTGTCTATTGTTTGAATCAAGAAACACTTCGTCCTCGCGCGTTTCGCCTTCTGTTTCTACGTGGACGTGGGATAACCGTGGCAACGTTCTTTTAGCCAGCTGGAGGGACCAACTTCGTTGTTACTAACGGGAGAATCTTTTTGTAATATGCAACAGATTTAGTGTAGTGGAATCTATTGCGGACAGCTATTGTGAGAACTTATATTTGCCTTGCAGTGCTGGCCCCAACTCTTCGTCGCACTACACGATTCACGTTAACGTGAGGCGGAGGGAACCTTGGGCGTACTAACCTAGGAACTAGCACCACGATAGAACTACGCATCTCTCTCACTCGGTGTTAGGGTCAGGGTGAACGTGACCCAAAGAACACGATTCTGCCGTCAGAAAGCAGATATTTCGAGCCACCTATGAAATATACATCGGCGTAATCTTTAATCATTTCTCCGGGCGCTCACGTGGCTACAGGTTCAATGATTTTCAACAAACTTCCACCAGCCTTTCGCGCAAAATTACGAAGCGTGTAGTGGTTAACCATATTCCTTATCAGGAGTCAGCCTTGTCCGTATTTTCATTGGTTAATTTTGCCCGCAATTCGGGACCAATCAGAAGGGGCTTCTATTCGCGTCATCATTTCAACGTTATTCACATCAGTTGTTTACGCTCAGATTTAATACTATTCGGTTATAGAAGAAGTGCATTCTAATTTACGGTTTTGGCTTACTGTACCTAACGGGAAGCTCCAGCAAGTGAGTGTCAGCTTACTGGTTCTCTAATAAGCACGCCATATGGAAATCGAGGTAAAAGTGATATCCAGATTGGTCCACGCGCAAAGGTGCTGAGGCGCTCCGCCCTCCACGAATTTTCACGTGAACTAAGGAACGATACGGGTGTCAGCAGACAGCTGACGCTGTCCCTCTTCCATATCTCGGACTGGCAGCTCCGGGAATACACTTGCAAATACTTCCTGTGAACCTCAAATATCGCAGTTGACGGAACACCAAGATGTACCCCACAAGCACTCGCCATTTCCCGTGTTGTCTTCCCCTCCTCTCGGCTAATACACGGGGGCGTTCGGGCAGTCCGTCTGTTGGTAGATAGAAACATGTGAGGTGCAGAATAGAACACAACATGGCTGTGTATCTTCCACCAGACAGTCTCCGTAGAGTGCTCCTTCATGATCAAATACGGCTGACGAACCGCGGCAGATATCACAGCACGGAAGTCTGTCTCCTAGACTTCAGGAGAACAAGGTGGAGCATTTCCCTCATCCCCGTAACACAACACCAAAACAACATGAAGAGTGGTTCGTTCGAGGCAATTAACTGTTGGAGAAACAAATCACAAAATGTCGGTGGGTTTCAGGTGGACCATGTCCAATGTTGACCAGTCTGATCCACCAAAAACTTTGTTGGTTGGTCTGGTGATCAGCCAGATCACCTGGGAAGCCTTCTGTTATAACTGATCAGAGGGGACTGTCAACACAACTGTGGCACGTTGAAGTCCCCTGCGAACAGGCGTCTGTTTGATGTGCGTTCACGGACGATTTGCGAAACATTAGCGGGACCTGTCCAAACAGAAATCACTACCAGCTTTCCTCTTGGGCGCATGTTAGTGCACGGTGATGACTCTTTGACGGTTCTGTCGGGAGAACTGAACAAACTCGCCTTCATCACGCCAAGGTTTTCTTTGTTGTACGCAGCAACACCATTTCCATGTTGTTGAGGTATCCGAACAGTGCACATTCTGCTGAAAGCAGCTCACGGTCACGTACAGCAGGTGGTAGCCACACTTCGGTGGAGGCATGAAGTTACATCTACCGGTCACCAACCAGAGTTTGTTCCTCATTCGCCACGCCTAGTGGACTGCGCACGTTGCTGAGGGCCACCTGGGGAAAACTAGAACAACCTTCATCCTGGAACACCAACGCCAGGTTTAAGGTGGCAGAAGAGGGCTGCCGGTAAACCATCCAAAAATCAACAAGCATAAGTCCGACTTCACCTGCCGGACATCTCGCTTGAAGGTCTTAGAGGACTTCACTTTGTTCGAAACGGTCGACCAGAGACAGATACTCGTGAGCGCTCATCACAGATCCATTTAGTTTGGAAACGGATCGCAAGGAACAATAGTAGATGGGACTAATCTCGGTAGCTTGCGTCGTGGGGTCAGACGGCCCTCCGGAATGTTGTCCGATCACGTGAGCTTACAAATTGTGACGCCTGGGGAGCTTGAGGGCAAGATCTTTGTCGGGCGAACTCTGAACAAGTTGAAGTCGGTCAATCCGCAATCTCATAAATCCATAGATTCTTTCACACTTCAAAAGGTGAAGCTGGAATTCGTGAAAAGGCCCCCAGGTCGCGGTGCAGTCGTTCTACTACCTCCCCTGAAGAAGAACAGCGATGCACAGCGTTAAACCAACGATCCGGAATAATCAGAACGAGATTCTATTACAAAACCACAGTACTACTCAACAAAACACCGAAGTGAGTAATCATACTTCAACAGTTTCAACGGATAAATCGTTTCTAAGAAACGAACTGCAGTTTGGTGGCGAGCAAGCTGCAGATGCATTACAATCATTTACCATTGCATTTGCACTCATTAGAGTCCTTCCGAGAAGTTAAAGGGTTCTAAAACAATGGGGGCGAGCCAAGCTCCAGAAAATGTGATGCAGACACCAATCAAACACAGTGCAAACCTGGTAACTGGCTATTCGCATAACTGTGAACTGACGTAGTAAAACAAGGACACTTGGGCCGAAGTCCAGGAAGCATTTGGAAACAGGAGGCAGAGCACACAAGGGTAAACATTTAGGGGGGAGGAGGTTGCGTCGGATTTCCACATTGCTAAACTTCAAAACTCGATGCATTTGTTGCACTGAGTGTCATGGGCGCCATGTTACTGCGCATTGTGGATATCCCCTTTGAGAGCAGTCTAGTTGTATCAGATAGCACCCCTTCTTTATGTTTGTGAGGGCTATTGTCGTGACCTACTACAACTGTGGAATATCCGTCAGGGTATCGGGATCTCCACACAAAACACCCATGAATTTTCACTTTTGTCTTCCACTGCTGACCTTGTCGATACTTATATTGAATACTGACGATATCCCGCTCTCCGGAGGGTTAATCATTTCACCTCTACCGACTCGCACTATCGTCATATTGGCAGCAGCGGTGGCGTAGCGCGGTATACTCGCATCTGTATCATCAGCGGGAACATCGCTGAGTAAAACCTATTAATTAACTGCAGCTTCAGCATCTGGTGATTTGGCTGCGGACGGTAAGACATCTGCACTTATGACGCAGGTGTCAGCGCCCATGGTGTTACGTCCCGACCTCGAAGTGGATCAACCAGTATGTGGGGTGTTCAAACGCCCACTTGTGGAATCGTCTGGATGGGAATCTATCAAACGATCAACCTTGCCTCCAGTATTCGGCAACTGGAGAGCCATTCAGTCGAGTTCCCTATGCTCGAAGAGAACTCGCCTAAAAATACCACCACAACTGATGTGATAAGGATTTATGGCACAGCAGTCCGCGCAGTGGAACGACATTGCATTCTGGCCCACACGGAGATGATACTGATCGGAGTGGAGGCGTGAGTAGTGCTTGCGGCACCAACGTGCGCACTGATCCCACACTGCATACCTTCCGGGGAATTAGTGGCATGGTCGCCACAACCCGGTGGGCTGCAAAGCGGTGATGACACTGATGCTACATCCTAAATAGATTTCTTGGTTCCCATTTTCTTCTCCATAATCAGGTAGAAGAATGCAAACGAAAAATATAAGAAATGAGGGTAAATGGACAACTTTGTGAGTGGTAACTGCGGGGTTGTTCAGCAAGAGGACACCACTGGATGAAACGTTCAGCAGAAACACTAACACCAGCCTGAGAGGCTTTGGACAGTCATTCTGACCGGTGCGAAATTCTGCCGTTGAAAATATCGATTTACTCCCAAGAAAAGTTTGCTTATACGGTGGATTAACCGTACGGTTGCTAGCCAAGTATAGTTGACGATATCAATTTGGTGACTGCGGCAGTCATTCGTACTGTCTGGATTTCGTTGCGAAAGCTATAATCTTATGTAAACAGCCCACGACAAAAAAGATAGCCTCTTCCTTGCACGCCAAAATAACAAGCCGACCGCCTTGACCTTCAGTCCGCAACCGTGATCGATCAATGACAAGCTAATTTTGTTGATTCACCGGTTTGTCGCAGGGCAGAAATAGTAGCACTTGCGAGGGTACTGCGCTGCAGGTTGTTTTGATGTGGGTCCGCGTTCTTCTACCGTTTCCGATCCTCCGGCGATTTCAATTTCTCAGTGGGCGTTGGGTAGCCCTTCCTTCTCTTTAGTCGCGTGAAACGCTGAGAGGATAAATGTGCACTACATGGGTATGTGTTGAATATGGCAATCAACATTCGAGTTCCGTAGACGGGTAACACCATGTTATTGTGTGATTGGGTAAAGTGAACGTAAGTTCACAGTCACCTCCGACGGGGTAGGGATAATATTGCGACAATAACAATAACGGGGGTAGGAGAAATGGGTGTCAACGATAACTGGAAGAAGAACTGGTACGGGTATAAGGTCAACCCGTGGTTGCTGCTCATTGATGGAGATAAGGAGACAAGTTCAGGTGGAGAGCGCGCAAGTAAGAATAGACAGATCAGTTATGCACGCACACATGGTTGGCGGCATCCGATTCGGATTAGCCTGTCACAGTGATCGAAGCCAAAGGACGCCTGTGCTTATCCATCACTGCAACTGGCTTGCTCTGCATCAATTGCAGTTCCACCAACACATCACATATCCAGTGTGAACCCGAAGGAATAAGACTGGGAGGTGTGACAATGCGGCCTTTCTGTCCAGCCGGCCAATGCTGGTTAGCCAGTTGATTGGCTAATAAGGAGAGGAAACTCTTATCTCTCGGAAACTAAACAGAGAGAGGATGCAATTACGAGATGTAGACTGAGAAGAAAGATTGTTGAAGTGTAATACAAGAAGCATTGCAGTATAGGATTGCAGGTTAGTACAACCTAAAGAAGATGAGGATGAAAAGCAAAATTCTCCTCGAACTGCGAAAGCCAGGCAGACCATTCACCATACAATACACCAACAA
>QNGE01008306.1:0-17757 GCA_008508345.1 Paragonimus westermani
ATGTGACAATTCGCTTCAAGCGGGCTGTTTTCGAGGGGCGTTTGACAGCAGAGTGGTTATCTACGTTTTCGGACCCCACTTATGAAGCTCATCATGTGATTTGTTTAGTCAATCTTTGGCGAAAAATAATACTAGCAATATATATTTATTGATAATAATAATTATTATGGTATATTTCTGGACACATCCGTGAGAACCACGCTCAGAAGAGCGTGATCTGAAAACATACGCAAGAATAACGCTGAGATAGTCCGCATGATTCTCGGATTCGGTCCAAAAAATGTGCCGTTACGTTAATTCGCCTATTGCAAGTATGTGTGAGTTGGTGTTTCGAAAAGTTCACGGTCACGCCGAGGAATACGTCCTGTAACGCGCGACCGAAACTAGTCAGCGCGCGACCGAAACTAGTCAGCGCGCACCGACTGAGTTTGAAGATACAGTTCCCTCAACGTTGTGCACGAGGACCCTCAACCAATGGGTGTCGGAGAGGCAAATAGAACAACTATATTCAAACTACCGCTGTGTCTTGGATTTTACACCTTTCAGACAAAATCTCTGCCTGATGTTCATGTTTCATGTTGGCGACCCTGATAAAGTGCAGAATGTTGATCAACGTCCTGCTTCTATTCAATTGCAGGGGCTTCATTCATCTCATGCAAACAATGATGAACATTCGAGACAGTCTATCAACGAAGCCCACAACAGCGCGGATGCAAATGTTAATTCCACATCTGGTCAAGTTCACTATGCAGGGGCACCATCTCTGTTGGGAAGGTCAAGTACTGACCGACTTCCGGAATTTCCCAGCGAAGTTTTAAACATACCTGATTCTGAATTTTCTGAACTGTGAGGCCTTAGATATTGTCGTTGACGCGAAAATTGTGGACATCCCCGTGTCAGAAGTCACGCTCACCTAACTCCAGAAGCGAATTCTGGAACAGTTATTGGACAAAATCCGGCCAGCGAACATGGAAAACGAGTTTCTGCTCCATCCACCCAGCTACCCTGACGCTGCAGTGCGGTTGGTCGAGGAACTTGAGGGGGTCGAGGCATCTGCCAGCCGACCAGCACAATATCACGTCGCGGCACGTTTGATCAGCCAGAGGAACGGCCCCCAGTGTATAGAAGCTCAGACTGGGATAAAGGACCTGGCCGCTCGCGGCGGCCCTGGTTAAACAGATGACGTGGACCGTGCGACTGTGCATTCAGGGCGAACCTTCAGGCCTCCGAAACTATCGATCGGGCTGCCAGGAGCCACGTCAGAAGAGGTAAGCCCTATGGTGGCGTTTACGTTCCTTCTGTTATCGATTATCCTCAGCCGTTAACAGAACTCGCAGTTCACTTGATAATTTACGAACTAACACTTGTATGTCCAGTGGACACCGGAGAGTTACTGAGCGTAATCGGCACACACGCAGTACGCAGTCTTTTGGACTACAAGGGAAAACCGTGCTGTCAACGCATCCTAACAGCCAGTGGATACAAAATGCTGACGAGGGGCAGAATCATTGCACCGGTCATAATAGCCGGATACCATATAGAGCACATTTTTGTGATGAGCCGTAACCCATCATAGTGTGTTGGTGTGGCGATGGATCTTTGGGCCCTCTTAATTGCACGCTTGATTTGCACAACCTTCAGATGAGAAACCCGTCCGGCGCCACTTGTTCGATACCTGTCTAGAATTCCGCCAGAACCCGACATCTCTGTCACTATGGTCCCTTCAAAATTGAATCGCCAAATTAGACAGATGGTCCACCCGAGTGGGGCTTTTGGAAACTCTTCGAGGAGCCTAATGCCTGAAATCAACAATTAAAAGTGGACCACTTGTGTTCGCGTGAAAGGCAGCAACTTCAAGTCACATAAGCATTTTGAGGACTGAAATTATTATAGAGGATGAGCCACCAACCAAGATACCCCCACGCAGGTTACCTGCACATCTTTAGGACGAGGTACATAAGATGATTGACAACATGTTACAGAAGTGCCTAACCCGGTCTTCGAAGTATCCATGGGCTGCCTCATTAGTCCTGGTAAAAAGGCGGCGACCTACGATTGTGTGGGGATTACAGGAAGCTCAACCGAATGTCAAGGAAAGACACATTCCTTTTGCCAAGAGTGGACCAGCTATCCAATACTCTTGGCAGGACCACGTCTTTTGCCACGTTAGAATTGGTATCAAGTGATTGGTACGTAGAGGTCAAAGAAAACGGCCCAGATAAACGGCCATCACCGTATCGTCGATAATGTATGAGTTGGAAGTCAAGTCCTTGGGACCGTCAAACGCGCCTGTGAGATTTTAACGCTTGATGCGGCAGGAACTACATGACTTGATCCCTAAAACACACATAGTTAACCTTAACGATGTCACAGTTCACGGAAGGTAGAACGAGAGCATACGCGCAATTTGAAATCCTTCCTGGACCACCAAGCCAAAGTTGATTTAAATCTGAAGCCCTCTGGTGATTTTGTCATTTGGTACTTCGTTATTTTGCGATTGCTGAGCTTGGATTGACGTTGGAAGGTGGCCCTACGCTTTGCTCTCCTCCATAAATGAACTGCATTATTCATCTTTGTTCTTACACCATCTACTTATACCGTTTCCCTTACCCCTATTTAATGTGAGCTCTGTGAACTTCTGAATGCCGAAACTAGACAATTATCTTCTGTATGTTTTCTTCAGCATCTCACGAATCTCGTTGTTTCTCGAAGTATGAACAGCCGTTCTGCTCTGGTCCAACCAATGACCATTTGTTTGAGTGAGCTCATCCCGTTTTATCGTTCACAATTGTTCAGCGGCGCCTGGTGTCGGCTTGTTGTACAGGCAATTTCTTTGTTTCATTTCTGAGGATTTTCACATACGAGGAGAGAGACCTAAATTTCTTGTGCACCGACTCAATTAGCGCCGTATTGAATCCGGTTATTACGAGCGCCTCCTCGTTAATATTTTCGAGGATGGACCACCTCTGTCGTTGAATATTGAGAGGCATTTGCCGGATCAATCGCTGTAGAACGACGCAATGCCCTTGAAATGTCACCTCCTGCCCAACGGGTCAACGGGGCCTGTAATCTCTGGGAGGGGATTATTTTCACAAACTAAAGAAAGGCAGAATATATTCAAATCTAACCCACGCTGAAGGCTGCAAACGATCTAAGGGGCTTCCTAGGGTTAGCCTCCCACTATCGCCGCTTGATCACTGATTTCACTGACATTTTCACTCCCACGACCAGACAATCACAAAACAATAGGGAATTTACCTGGAGAAAAAAGTGTGATCATGCTTTTAAGTTATCACGCGGAGCTCTGTGTGCGGCGCCAGTGCCAGCTTTTTTCGACCTATCGCCGAAAGTTGGGAGTTTGCTCTGGATACCGATGCAAGCAAAAGTACACTTGGGTTGGTTCTGTCTCAACGAGGGCAAGAAGATTAAGAACGAGTGATAGCTTACGGTAGCTGCTGTTTTAGTGAATTCCGGAAGGACTACTGTAAAACGAAGAAGGAAATGCAGGCGCCAGTATTCTACGCGCGACATTTTCGGCCTTATCTCCTGGGTAAAAGTTCCATCGTACGCGCGGGTGAACAGTCACTTATTTGAAGATCCCGAGGGCAGTTAGCCCGATATTAGGAGGTCCTACATGAATGCTACTTCGTATGTGAACACAGACGGGGCAGGCGGCACTCGAACGGTGACTCACCGTCGAAGAGTCCAACTCACAATCACGGCGACTGTAAAACTTGTTCTACGCAGCACGTAGTGCTGGTCAATCTACAGGGCACAGAATGTGGCCGCTGACGGCAGGCTCAGGTAACAGATCTTGGGACTGCGCCAATCCACAATAGGTGCCGGGAAAATGGTGACAGACAAACAGGCGAGGAACTGAAGGAAAAAAGCTATTAATCTTGCTGCCTCTGGCCAATATGGTAACAGCTCAAGATGGCAGAGAGAGTATTATTCATCCAACATGGGCTTACTTATATGAGCTGGATCGTGGTCCCGTAGTCGATGGTACTTGATTTCCTATTAAACTTGCATTTCGAGTTCAGGCATGCGGGGACAAACAAACTGGAGGAGGCCACACGGTAACGCTGTTGGTGGTCGCATCAGTGGACAGATGTCAGGTTGCTATGCAAGCCGTGCGAGAAATGCGGCATTTTCAAAAGCACTTGAGCAGGGCGTCGAGCACCGTCGCAGGCTACCCTAATCAGTTTGCCGACGTAGATGTTGCAACGCCGTTGTCTGAGACACCCGGAAACGATCGGTACATCTTGGCCCTCGTGAACTGCTCCACCAAATGGTGCGAAGCGACCCCGTTTGCACAGCTGGATACATCGACACTAGCAACAATCATTGCCTATCACCGGGTGTGCCTTCGGAGAGCTGCGGGCCAACCCCCTTTAGATCAAGGCTTCTGCCTTGAAGGTTTTGTGGTCCACAAAATGTGTGGGCCACCAGGAATAGATAAAACGAGGACTACAGTTTACCACTCGCAGGACAGTGGGCAGGTGAAAAGGACGAACCGGTCCCCCAGAAGTCTGCTCAAGACTTTCGCGGAGCAGTGTCACCGAATGAGACTTATCTATACCGAAATATCTGTTATTTTACCGTAGTTCTATTTACTTCTAGACTGACCAACCCCCACATATTTTGTGGACCGGCCGAGAAAAGACAGACTACCTTCAGATGCCCGATTGACGGTTACACAGCAACCTTAGCTTCCGGTTGCAAAATATGTAAACAATCTTCTCGGTACACTTCGGCGGGCCCACAAAATCACACGGGCATCACAGGGATCATTACGATAAGAGGATATTTGGAGCTCTCCTGAAGAGCGGCGAAACAGTGCGGTTGCACAACATGGTTCCGAGCCCGGGAGTCCCAGTGAAGGTGCATAAACAATGGGAAGGGACGCATGTCTTCGAGCGAATACTTTTGCAGACAACCTGTCAGACAGATGAACTGACAGGACCCAGCAGACAGCCAATGGTCGTCCACTTTGATTGACTGGAGCCGTAGGCGCATACAACAGCCAGAGGCCCATCACCGGACGTCCACAAGGTCGGGATGGAAGGCAAAGTCCTGAACGTGCTAGACTTATGCGAGGCGTCGGAGACGGCGCACAGCGAAGGGGGGAGTTGTGTAACTCGCGACGAAAACTAGCCTGCGCACCCCGATTGAGTTTGAAGATGCTGTTACCTCAAACTTGTGCAGGAGGACGCTGAACCGATGGAAGTTAGACAAGCAAATAGGACAACTGTATTTAAACTACCGCCGTGTGTTTCATTTTACACCTTTCGGACACAATCTCTGTCTGCTCTTCTAGTAGCATATTGCAGTTCAAACGCGTCTTCAGGGTGTTTCGTCATTTCGAGATATATAACTAGAGTCAGAAAAATATTTAAACCGGTCGGCTTTGGCGCCGGGGGAAGGGAAATTTCGAAATCCAGCAAACGATCGGTCGGACTCCAGCACAGGACTTCGTCGGATGCTGGAAACCCTCGAAAAGTTGAAGATCTTGCGATATGTCCAAGGAAGACCAGTGGTTGTGCGTTCAATTCTCACAGTAGGGTTCCTCACAAAACGGGTGTTTGTGGGATCAAATAAAACAGGGCAATCTCACGCGTTAAGTGAGAAAATGTGGATTGATCACATTGAATATCACGAGTAATGTGTGTGCAAACTTTCTTGACAGACGTCATACAATGGTGTTGGTTTGCTTCGGCTACTGGAATAAATGAGAGTGCCATATAGTATCTATGGTATTTCGTGTTTTACTGAAGCAGCCGGAATATTACTCGACAACTTGGAAGACCTTATGAGGTGTGCGTGTTCTAGGTATAGTTCATATAAATTCATCCTGCTGGAGTTATTAATAATCGCCACTTTTGAAATTTCCCAGCAGTCTAGGTAACAAATGCACATGAATGAACACATGAATAGAATAATAATAATAATAATAATAATAATAATAATAATAATAATAANAGCTTAGATGAAGTTCAGTGCGTCCATCCGTCGTAGAAAAATTTCCCCGCTCAATGGATAATATGGGAATCTGGAGGGAGAATGTAATTCCACACGTTAGATGAGAAAATGTGGGGTTACAACATTTACTATGACAGACAATACATATGGGGAATTTTTGACAAAGAACTCGTTCGATATTATTACTTTTGCTATGATTATTTGAATGTATAACCCTATCTACTGTTTGTTGTGGTATTTTGCTATGCACTCGAGATTTATTCGGGTGAACGGAGAATTGAGTCGACGGTTTGGATGGCCGCATGAACTGTGCATGTCGACTAAAGCCCACATGACATCGTTCTGTTGGACTTATTACTGAGCGTCGAGCTCACATCTCATAGCAATTTGGGCATTGCATATACATGAGTAAACACATGTCATTGAAATGATGTTGGGTTTGGTGAGCGCGCAGTAGGCCACGTGCTGAATGATCTTGCGAGTAAACCATGTGACAAATCGCTTCAAGCGGGCTGTTTTCGAGGGGCGTTAGACTGTACAGCGGTTTCGTCAGCGTGCGCGAGACCAGACGCCAGATCGTGGTGTGAGCAAATGATACAATGAACCGCCCAACTATAGGAACACTTCACAATAAAGTAGTTTGCAAGTATCTTTTTCCGAGATAAGAGGGTTTGCAAAGTGGAGCCCTTAGTTCCTAGATAATATGGGGAGTTGTGTTTTAAGCCGACGACAAGCGTTGCGGTGGTGGCGTCCAAATGTGAATGTATAGACGAGTGTCAGGTTCAAGTTTGTTCAGCGCAACCAATATGGGTCAATACCAAGTTTCCGACAGCGTTGACTGTAGGTTAACGAATTAAAATATTCTAGTAAGCTATCGTCAAATGATCTTTGAGGATTTTCCAACACGAGCTTATCAGAATTGAGTAGGCGGAAGTAGATGAATGTGCAATACTCAAGTTAAAGCCCAGCAATTGTTTTATAAAGCGTCAATCCCGCATCCAGTAGACTGAACGTCTTCTTAGTACAGCCTATTGTTCTTCTGATTTTGTTACCTGAAATCATACTTATCCGCAGGAATTGAAGGAGTTTGAACACCGTATTCCTAGACCTTTAACGGAAGTGGCGATATCAACATTATAATCGCCTAGTGAGAGTTAACAATCATGAGTGACTATTTTCGATTTTTTTCGCTGATAATATTATCAGTCATGTCTCGCATCACAATTACAGTGACGCTAGGCGCTGTCATTTACGTCAGTTGGCGAAATGTGTAGGCAGATTTGGTATCATCAGCGAGCAAAAAGGGCTTGCACTTTTTAATAAAATCGCATGCGCCATCTATACACATTCATGGAAGCAACGGTCCCCGTATTCTTTCTTGTATAGCCCTACTGGTCATTGGTTTTGAGGTTGAGTATTGCCGTCTAATTTGTTTATCCGGTACCTTGTGCGACAATAGTTGACTTTTTGATCAAGAGTCGCTAATGATGCACACAATCAGAAGCCTTTTGCGTGTTTAACAGTATAACAGTTATCGCATTTCCTGCGTCGGCTGATATCCATATATGGTTTAAGGATTCTAACTGGCATGCGTTAACAAGCGCTTACTAAGGGAAATGTGTTGTGAAAGGTTTATTCGAATCTGTGACCCTAAAAACCGGATAATGTGCACCTTTTTCCTCCCTTCCAGACATTCTCGAGAAGATTGATGTGTGTTTAATGAGACGATGGTTGCTAACGTCCTGCCTTGAATCACTTCTGTGGCAAGGCATAATGGTGGACTTTCTACACTAAAGGGAGAAGATGCTGGGTAAATAAAAAGATAGTTATATCCTCACTCGCCTGCTTGATTAACGTTGGTGGGATACTATCTGTTCCAGGATGGATTGTGGGTTTAATGGTAGCTAACTGTAAACAAATATTTTGAGCATCAGTCAGAACATTACTGAAAGCCTTATCTGTTTTCGACGAAGTACTGACAAACAATAAGTTGTTTTCTTTGCCAAATGATGCAGCAAAATTCACCCGTTGTTTTATCTATCACAAATAGGTTGCCGGGTTCACTTGTAAACGACATGTGGGCAAATTCGCCGCTGTTTAGAAGGAGGCCCTAACAAACTAACCAGAACTCCATACAATTGGGATCAGTCTGTGATGCATTTGGGTCACAAGCATTCTAGGTTTTCAAGTCGTCGGCATAAAAGGCGTTGTCAGGAATAAGGTAAGGAGGGTTAACAGTATACGCCGAAAACGACAATGGGGCAAGTTTAGATGGCTGAGAGGCTCCGGGGAAGATCGAAGGGAAGAGAAAGGAATGAGCAACCAAGTTTTTAGACAGGAAGTTCTCTTGCCAATGAAGATGTAATCTAGTGAAGGGCCTCTCTTTGGGTGCCATACTCTTCAAGGGCCGTGGCAAAATCGGATTAGATAGCACCGTATATGTAGCAATGGTCCACACCCTTGTAAGGTTATCCGTGAAGGTTAACATATTATTCGTTGCAAGATTGTCGACCCTGAACTGCGAAAACCCGTTCTTGCCGTTTACATTTTCCAGTTCTTCACACTAACTTGACATTCGTTCAACTTACCTTACTCACCCTGCCTTTTTAACCAATTTGTCAGTAATCGTCCGCGACGCAAGTAGCGAGTACCTAGTGAAATTACTGTTGCATTCTTTCTTACAGTATGCTGGAAGTATTCGAGTCTTATCTCCTTTTCAATTTTTGGGCGCGGTTTTGGGTAACGTGTAACCCAACCATCAGACATCGATCGTTACAGTACTCCGTCTGAAGCAATTTGGCGTTTTCGCCGATGTCAATAAATTCCGTTTTCATGGAGCCCAATGAATATTACAGGTGTAACGGGCAGGCCAGCTGTTCGGCAGGTTCTGTTTCAGTTTCTTGTCCATATGTTGGTTATCTGGCGGGTCAGCACGCAGTTTAAAGAGTTTGCGTGCTAAGTCTACGCTTTGGCCACCTGAGCCCAAGGAACGTGAAGTCATAGCGCAGGCTAGTTTAGATTGAAATGGAAGTTAAGAAAGCTGGATTGTTGCTTGATCTACCTGAATATCTGAATGCACTTGTCTTTCCTGATGAAGGATCAGACACCATCTTCGTGTATGAAGGTTTCCTCGAACGGCTGGGTATTTCGGCAACCGCGTCAACCTTATTTGTTGTGACCTCCAAAGAGACTGCAACTCACTGTACTAGTGTTAAGCTTAACCTGAGCTCCCTTGATGGAGCTGAGATGGTTATTCTCAATAACGCTCAATCCGTCGATGACTAGCCCAGATGCGTGCTTTATATGATGCTGAACCCAAAGACCTGTCGCCGATTGACCCGAAATTAGTACCGCAGTCCAAGTTGGGCTCAAATGGCTATTATGAAGTGCCCATTCTCTGGTAGTATGAGCTCTTCACCTTTTCGGACAACCACAAAATGGGTTCGAAAAGTTTCTTTCACTTAGAGGGAAGGATTTAACGTGGTGCTGATAAGTTCCCGAAACACGAGAACGTGGTACAACGTCGCAATGAAAGTATGTACTTTGGAAGGCTCCCCTAAACTTATATCGATACAACCCATTCACACCGGTGTCACCTGGCACATCATCTTGTATTAAACACTAAGAAGCCAGGAAAGCTAAGAGTAGTCTTCGACTGGGCGGCTAAGTGTCCGGGACTGTTCCTAAATGATAGGCTATATGCCAGGGCCCTGATTTGGTTACAGGTTCGGTGGGCGCATTACTGCGACCCCCTTAGAGAAAGTGACGGTTTTGACGGAGAGATGTTTTTTTCAGGTGTGCATCCCCGTTCCTGATCGGGTCGTGTTCCATTTTCTGTAATGACCTGAGAATGACCTGATGAGAGACCTAGAATTGCACTAAATGGCTTCCAGTGCTACTAATTCTACCTTCTCGCCCTTCTGCATGAGTTATGCATTCACATGGATCTCTGCGACTGGGGACTGATGTAAGAAAACCACACTTGCATGTCTTCCCGGACAAGCTTTTATGTTGGTAACTGTCTGGGTTCGGTTTCTCACGTTGAGAAGGTGGAATATTTGGTGGGAGAAGTTTGTGAGCTGTTTGAGAAGGGAGGTTTCTGGCCAAGAAACTGGGTTTCGAACGATCGTGAGTTATCAGCATCAATACTGGCCTCAGAACTCTCATCATCCATGGTAGATATTATACTGGATTGTTGCCATCACGGTCTGTTTTCGGTGTCTTATAGGATGCCGTAACCGATGAGTTTCGCCTAAGTGGAGGCTAGAAGAAAGATGCTGTCCCGTGTTTCTTTGCCCTACCACTCCTCGGGCTTTGCCTGGACTTTGCTACTGCCAGACAAACGTTTGCTTTGAAAGCTTCGCAACGGTGTGTTGATTGGGTCGAACCATGGTGCCCAAAAGACAATGAAGAGTCGCAAGCTTGGTTGACAGGCTTAACGTCTCTTGACGGCTTCCAGCCTCCATGCTGTATGCTGTTTCCGCGGGCCATAGTGTCAGAGCTACTCAAACAGCATATTTTTGTGACGGCTCGGAAGGGGGTTATGGGGCGATAACACACGACTGCTTTACCTCAAAGGAAGATGAGAGAAACTGTACGTTGTTGTTCGGCAAAGCTAAAATTGCGTCCTCCAGAACGGTAACCGCCACGCGACTCGAAGTAAATGCTGCAGGCTTGGCCATGTGAGTATGTAGAACCACCCCCGATAAATTGGGTCAGATAATTCGATACTGTTGATTCGGGACTGATTCCATGATTGTCCCATACTATATACGTAGCATGTCAACTCGGTTCTGCAAGTTTGTGACTAACCGTCTTTCTGTGATCCATCAACTGTCGACGCCCAAACAATGAAGGCGCACAAGATCTGAAGAAGCTCCGGCTGGCTCAGCTTCGTGCGGTCTCATGCGCGAATTAGGGACAGAAAAATCGCTGAAAGTTTTTGAGTTCTTAGGCCGGCCTTCTAGGTCGTAGCCTCCGAAACACAACAGTGTTATCGAGGTCAGGCCAAAGAAGATACCGGCTCACATGCAATTCCTCGTGCGAGTGAACTGTTTGCACAGCCTCATTTTCCGGTATCCGAGTTGGGACCGGTTGCTCAGAGCTATTCTGTGGTTTACCCGGTTTATGTGCTACATAATAACACTCCACGGCGAGCCCGCAGAATTAAGCTCAAGAACCGGCCCCCTGAGTTTATCACAGCTGAACTGGATTCAATTGCATCAGTACAATGGGAGTGCCTCTCCAAGAGAGCTACCTTGTTGTTCAGGCGGCCTGATGGTGACGGCTCGTGGTGTTCTCTCAGAGGGGCTCCCGGAAGAAACCGTACCCCCTCACGATTAAACAAGTTATGCAGGTAGGAGGCCGACTACCGTTATCTGTTTACAATTTGGAGCCTAGGTACCCCATCGTTCTACCTGAGCGTCATCACATATTTGACCCACTTCAAAGATATCCACAAGAAGTCGAGAAACATTTCAAAAGGTTGCATATGTTAGGCAAGTCACTGTGTCGCGTCTGGTTCACTGTCGTGGTTGTGCCCAGCCGGTAAGCGATGAGCGATTCGTCTACCATCTGTCAGGGTAAATTCAAACTGACACTCGTTGACAAACGTTGGAATGGATCACCTTGAATCTTTACTCGTGAAGAGAGTCGGGATTTCTGAAAAAGGATACAAACGCATGTACGTGTGCTTCCAATCCCAAGCCGTGCACAACAATGTACCTCACTTGTTTGATGCCGACTTGTTTATTGTGGCTCCGTCAAGATTTACCGGTCGCAGATTTAGGCTCGCAGACAAAGGATCTACAGGCTGAGCTTACGACTTCTGTAGCGAGTCCGTCAGTGACAAGCCCGTACGGAAGGAAGTTCAGTTGCAACTCAACCCACCGTATTTTAACCACTGGGGGCGGCTTATGGGAATGAGTGATTCGGTCTGTCAGATGTGTGTTGAGCGCGGCCAGCGGGTGGGCTCGAAAGTACGTGTCATTCCTGCAAGTCCGCCGAAGGTGGTTGATAAGGCAACGAAAGTTTCAGATGACTGACGTTGTTCTGGTATCCGATGGGCCGACTAGAGACCAGTGTTCTCTGGGCCTGGTTACAAAATATGACGTAGGTACTGACGAACCAGCCTGTACTGTCGAAGTAGTGAGTGCCTTAGGTTAGGTTTGCCTGTTTAAACTATTGTTGTGTCCTCTCTAATAATTTGGTAGAAGTCTTTGAGTGTCATCTTGCTTTTAACCTGAGGGTCCCTTTTTGGGCTACGTGTAATTCAACTATCAGAAGTGGAAGTTTAGAACTATGCATGACTGATCGTGTAGTAGGACACGCCGAGTTATGTCTCTGGAACCGTCTGTTTAGGCAGATTATGAAGAATCAGAGCCAAATCAAGAACCGCTCCTATGTGGATGCGTGGATGAACCGCGTCCGGTCCCACTGCACTGTAAGGCCTAATCTCAAACAAGAGACCTGCACAATGTGCGCAGATAAATCAGCTGTCGACGGCGAATATTTGGAACTCCTCCGCGATAGAGTTGGATGTCGATCTGGCAAAGCCACGCAGTAGAACGCTGAGTGGAATTCTCTGGACATCTCCGCAAACACCTGGCAGCTGTGGCGAAGTGTTCCGTCGCAACTTTTTGTAGCCAGCAACAGGCAAAACCGAAGAGCAATACTTATCGATCACTGTTTTAGAGGTGGTTCAATGACTCACCCATCTATCACGTGAGCTTCATTCGTAATAACCAGGTCAAGCAAAATGAATGTCTGTCTTGGACGATGTACCGTGGGTTGTTCGAAGTGTTGCTTCCAGCCGTTTTCAAGTGTCACCGTTCTCAGAGATCTCGAAACTTCAAGTACTGAGTGAACATATATTGTAGACACCCCGTTGTGTTCGGGTGTGTTAGGCTCACTTGTAATGAAGAGATGAGAGGTGTGTTGTGTGGGCGACAAGCGGTCCAACGAGGCGCAAGTAGCAACGTCTTCAAATAAGTTGCATGACAAAGAAGAGTATACAAAAGCGAAGAGGGGTGTACTGCGACTATGGAACAGAATATTAAGGC
Organism: Paragonimus westermani; assembly: GCA_008508345.1. Taxonomy (NCBI): domain Eukaryota; kingdom Metazoa; phylum Platyhelminthes; class Trematoda; order Plagiorchiida; family Troglotrematidae; genus Paragonimus; species Paragonimus westermani. The sequence goes on from QNGE01008306.1 coordinate 13,044, forward strand.
ACAGTGCCTGGCACTATTCTGGTGAGGTGACTTTCAAAGCGGCCGTCGACACCGGTTTTGAGTTCTACCGTTCTATGAACACTGTCGCAGCAGTCCAGGTCTTGGATTGCAATGGTCATGCCGAATACCTGTGAACCCTTTCTGTGAGTCCAACTTTTTGAGTACAATGACTGTAGCTTTTCCAATCTAATCGCTCATTTTGTTGAAACCGATAGCTTAGCTAGGTAATCGAACCATTCAGTAACTCGTTCGTGATCACTACACTCACCAACAGGGTATGAAATGTGAATAATTGTTTACCGAGTGCAATCAGCAGTCCGTGAATATCTCCGTAACCTTCATGAAGTCCTTGAATTCTGTTGCTCGGAGTGTTTTTGTTTTAATCCTGAAATGACGCAAACAAGGGGTGTGAGGTAGGTCAACGGCATAGCGATCGATGGCGAAACAAGAAAACTTTGTATTTCACGTTATTTCGGGGAACAATGGCTATAATATAATAGATGTAGATGTCATCGACTTGGTAAGATATTTTTTCCTTGAAAGTTGAGCGTAATTAAGTAGAAAAACATGATTGTAGTTCAGACGACTGGACCATCGTTGGATCGTGTAGGCTACGTTTTTTATGAAGCTGTAAGCGACGTAGGAATATGCAAAATATCTGGACACGTCAATGGTATTTTCTTAGTTATATCCGGCGTGCATAGCCATTTGCTGCCACCACGGTTGTAAACTTGCTCGTGGAAGTATGACGCGAGATGGAATGCGGACAAGGTAACCTGCTAGACGACCGTTTGAAAGCTCACGAAAGTTTTTATGCAAGTGTTCCAGCTTACTAGTGAACACAAAGAGCACCCTATGCTGAAACGTTTATAATGTTCCATTCATTTCTCGTAGCTCACGAGTGAAAGCGAACAGTACCTCACGCTTGAACACATGGGTGGACGAATGAAGTCATTGAGGGCAAACACGTGGGGAAACCCACATGATCCATTAGAAATCTGTGGGAAATCATACACACTGCCTCCGCAGGACGTAGCCGTCAGTTTGCATGCGTTCTGGGTGCCCTTCGGAGTGACTGAAGTCGCGTACCAGACAAAGTCCCTATTCTCCCGTTCAAAAAGCCTATTACCTGCAAGCTAACTGTGTACGTATATGCGAAGGAACTCACTTTGTTCAATAATGATATCAAGAAAATAATCCTTCCAGGTTATGTTGATTCGCGCAGGACTTTATAGTGACGGCTGAAGTTGACTGAGGTGAGAGACCGAAGCTGCCGGTCTACCAACCGTCGAATTCGTAAGTTGTACTCGGACAGCCACTGCTCACGAATGGGGACGCCACCCTTGTAAGCAGAAATAGATACCACAGAAGGCCTTACTGTGTGGTCGGAAACGATTCTGAAACACTGAAAGAATACGTATGCAGGGGGGCCACAATGAACGATAAAAATCACACTCAGGAGTATTCCGGATGTTGTCGGTGAGGAGAGTGGCAGTGCTTACATTGAGCTAAGATATTCTCTCGAAATGAAGTGGTGAGGCCCATCCGTTCATGTTTTTGAACAAGGTGACCTGTGAACGTGGTCATTCGGTCAAGAGTGTTCTTGACCTGAAAATTGACACACAACTTCACAACGGTCTCATCCGTAGGTCGTTTGCGTTTAAACTCTCGCATCAGCCACTCGCTATGGATTCATATTTTTTAATAGCAAATACAAAGAAATCTCTGGGGCGCGTCACTTTCTTCAACCATCCGTCGGTATTCTGCAGCCTATCATTGATGTGACTGCCGAATTGGACCCTGTCGCTTTGCACATAAATGGCTTCCTTGGGCTTGATATAGGGCCAGCCACACAACAACTAATTCATAAACTTGTTATCGCTTCGGCGGGCGATATCCAGGTCACGTTTGCACTCACGGTCTTCAATGCAAGGGTGTAACGTACTCTTGCCTACCGTCTACCGTATTCATTTGATTGAATAGATAACGACTGCGAAAATAGTTCGGCTTATAACAAACATGTCAGCGAATTTTATCCATATACATGCTTACAAACGGCCTCACGTATATAAAAGTAACACAACATGACGTCGCAGCCGAACAACACACGGGCTGCCCTCATTTTCGCAACCAACCTTCCCATCACAAACGTTTTCACTGCAAAGTGCTCGTCCACCAGTTTTCTAACAATTTTACACAACCTACGCAGTATAGCATGTTACTCACCACTAACATATCCGCACATCCTGGGTTGGCTGTGTTCCATGCCATCTATTACTAAGAACTGATATAGCCTTCGGCTATGGAAGTATGAAGAAATGTTTATTGACATACTTGTGCTTGTTTGCCCATGGGTGGCATCCACATCCACAACATACGGGGAACCTCGGAGTGGTTTATTTTGCGTCCGAAAGGCAAAGCGAATATGCATGTATCTGTTACCTTCATCCCGCATAGTGGGTACCACACCTGTCGCATTATTCACCGACAGCATTTCCTTGGGGTTCTCCGAGGTTCCAGACTACCCTTACATGACAACTTTTGGCGGATGTTTTCAACGTCATCGGTTGTGACAAGCTTCTCGTAAACATCCGCTACAGACAGCTTAATATTCCCAATTAATGTATTGTATTCAAAGAGACTCCTACAGTCGTCCGCTTCACTGGCCGTGAGCCCGTGATTTGAAGGATGGGACCCATATACCAGACGACTGAGTGGGTGTCTGTGCTATAACTCGGGGGAGGCCACAGCCAGACAGGCATTTTGTCGGACCAAGTGAACTCGTGAACTGCAAAGTACCGTGAAATCCAGGTTATTAAAACTAACAACAATCAACCCACTAGACACGCGCGCATCCCTGCATACACTCCTAGGCCTTTCATATTTCGTACAACGCTAATAAACCTGGACGGTTTTGAGTGAACCACGCCACTTTACATTATCGTACTTCGGGACTGTTTATGATCAGCGGTCTTCCCCACGGACGTAAAGAACGCCCACATCCTCCGTGTATTTCTGAAGGCACTCCTGGAACTATGAGAGGGTGCAAGATCCACACTTCTCAAACATCGCCCTGAAAGCTGTAATGTAATCTGTTTTCTGAAACTGGAGAATAAACTCAGTTACTGAGGTGATAAATGATAGCTGCATGATCGTGTGTTTAAATGTACATCACTTCGGCATTCAAGCGTTAACACTGCCGCACGCGAGCAACCACAACAACAGCCAAACCGATTTTTGAGAGTAACGTGAGACAAGGTCGTTTTCAACTGACGACCAGTTAAAACGCATATGAGTCCACGGCAGAGATTCCGGCACTTCCAGTTCTTGCACCAGGTGCCAGGCTAATGAAGCGGAATATGCGATAAAATAATTTTCCAACCCCGATAACCGAAGACATCACGGTCTACGACCAGCATTCGAGTAAGTGTTAGGTTGGGGGATTTGTATTGCACAGAGCAGATAAAAGTTCACAACCGACTGATCGCGGGCCGAACTGTAGAGGGAACCCTCAAAGGAGGGATGATCGAAGAGCGAACACACGAAACTACAGCCACAAGTCGCACTCGCCACAACAACACGACCACGGAACACAAGGGAATAATAACAGAGCAAACAGCATGTATCGGTCAACGGTTACTGCACCCCACATTGAAAGGGTAAACAGAATGGGAACGTTCTGAGGGAAGTACGTACAAAAGGAAGGGTGGGGCCTGTTTTCAGTACCTGGCGGTCGGTCCACTTATTTGAGGCATTTTCGTGTTCTCCGTCTGCATCTACCTCGGGAATATGAGCAACAGAAGAAATCAGGTTAGCAAAATTACAAGTTTGGCTTGTTTTGACCACTATAGGTTTGTAACAGGCAGACCGGAAGTTCTGGATTCTTGTATCCGATACATTCGTGAACACACTTTGTGCAAGGTGAAGACACAGGGGGACAGCGTTCCTCAGATATTGAAGTTACAACGGTATTCCTGTAAAAGAAGATAACAGAAACAAGCATGAGCAAAAAGCCCAGTAAGACGTGCACACGACTTACAAAAACGAGAACCCGAATGGCGCCGACAGCATGCTGCCGTAGTGCTAGTTCCTGAATTCGTACGCCCAGAATTTCCCCCAACCTTATGTGACCGTGAATCGGAAGTCGCAGGGAGAAGACGATGAGTCTGCGAACAAACTTTGTCTATTGATTTATTCACCGTTCACAAGAGACTTCAACGAAACAATTAAGGGGTACTAGATAGTTGGACGCGAGAGCATCTTGAGCACAACCGCAGAGCAGCCGCCAGAGAGGAAGAGTGCGTCGACGGAAAATTCCGGTCGACCTTCAGAATTCACACAAGCGTTAGACTGGTTAAGCGACGTGCCTAACGGTAATAGCTCAACACTGTTATCCCAATGAATGTAACCTACAGCAGTAGAGGTGGCGAAGATTCATTATACAGCTACGAGTAAAACTGCGATACCCATAACGGCACACTAAATTTAATGCTAGTGGTTTGTAGTAAATTTACATCCACAAGGTAATGTGAACCGGTGCAGTGGTAATAGCAAGGTAACTCTCACGTCGCGCGGTATTTGGAATTTTGGGGACGTCAAACGTGATCTCACTACACGATGGAAATTATCCATAAAAATGAAATCAGCCATTAGACGGCGATAAAATGAGAAGTCATTCAGTACCGGGCGATATTTCCGTGGCATCGCCCAGGAA
>QNGE01008307.1:0-17757 GCA_008508345.1 Paragonimus westermani
CTGAACGAAAACAAAAAAGTGACCAATTTTCTCTACTGGTTCATTTTCCAACCGCAGCGAGTTGATGCGAAAACAGTCGCTCAGATGTGAAGAAAGACCGCATGCATGCCTCTTGATATGTGTAAACTATTTGGGCCCAGGCGAGCGACCGGAATACTGGAAGCTTTTCTCGCATGATGCCATCGTAATCAATTCAACAGATCAACCTCAACAGACCGATTGCTTCATTGCTTGTGCTGTAATTACGTTTTACACTGATTCTGTTGCCAAGTGATCTTCGTGGCTACGATGATCAGTTTTAAACACAGTTGAGTGTGGAAGTCAACGTGATGTTGCGTGAAGATGTCTTGTGCATCTCAATGGTACCCAAACTTCCGGAGTTCCTGGACCTCGTTGGGAGGCTACTCAGGCCACATGATGCGCCGTGGGTGTGTACTTCAAGCTGACAGGTGGTTTGCCCGTTGTAAGATGTCTGGCAATGTGTGCAATCGAGTCGCATGCACAGTCTGATCAATTCGATACGAGCAGTTAATCTTTTAGTTGAACTAGTTGAATATGTACCGGACTGGTAGATATAAAATCCACTCTGGTGTTTTACTGTTTGAACATCCGTCCAAGATATGCATTCCACTTGTAACCGACAGCAGTAGTCAACAGCCAACTTTTGAACTCGTTGCTCTTGGTGTAAGCTATCTCTCTAGATTAACAAAAAGATGTCGCCCTAGATCATTATTGTCACAACACACAATTTATCCCCTTGTCATCCCTCCTGTTTATGGTTGGGAAGCATCAACTAGTTATGTCAAATATGTCACTATGTTCCCAGATATGGAGTGGTCACAATCCGACGATTAAGGTGAGAAGTTCTGGTGATAGTAGTAGGGTGTCACACACAGACACCTTCCATATAGCTTACGCTCATTAGTGTCAGGTGGTTCACTACTGCTCGAAATTCAAATGAATTGCTGATACCCGGCCCACGATTGTGAAGGTTTTGTGTGGTCTGTTACTTATGCGCATGCGGTTTCACAGCCTGACCACAGCGGTCTCTATCACTGACAACACCCGCACCTTGCAAGTTGAGTCATAGACTTGATAAACCTTGCAGATGGTTTTAATTTCCTAATTGGACATTATCTGTTGAACAAGGGCATTTCAAATTAATGTCAATCGCGCTGTAAGTGAGTTTTCTCTAACCGTTGCAAATTCGTTTCCAGAGATGTTCATGTATCGGTACTGGCAACCAGCTTGTGATAGTCCCGGTCTAATCTGCTTGGAAAAATAGACAAGGGAACAAACGTAGAATGACGAAGAGCACCTAGGCAAGTTTCACTTGAGATGAGGCACCGTGCAGACATTAAATGGCGAGATGATTCACGTTCCGAGACAAATAATCTTCAAGTATATTAAAACTCCAACGGGTGATAGCCGCAATAGTAACTTCACCTACGTGTGAGAAAGGGTTTTTATCCATTATCTGGAAGCCTTCACACTACACGTTTCGCCCTGCGGTTCTATCTGGAAATTTTTGTGGCATACGTTTTAGCTAAACGTCCGTCGAATTTGCCGAATTTCATGCTCTGTTGTATCCGGCGTGCAGATGATTTCCTCGCTGCTTTTTAAGAAGCAAACAAGGTTTGGCTTCCAATTCAGCGAGACAAGATCAAAAAGAATTTGCTGATCAGTCCAGGTTGTTTGTGTTGGTCTATAGTATATCATATATATACATATGTATATTATTATGGGTATTTGGTGGTCGGATATGGCTTCGAACACTGGGGTACAACGGCGAGCGGACACGAACGGGATGGAAGCCCTGCTGATCCTGAATCAGCTCCGTTGGTTAGGTCAAGCTCGCCGAATTGGCGATGACCGTATCCCGAAGCAGCTGTTGTATGGGCAAGTGAAATCAGGTAAACAACATCCTGGTGGTCAAAAGTGGAGATACCAGAATGTTGTGCAGGAAACTCTTTCACGTTGTGATATTGATTCTCGATGTTGGGAAGATTGGCGTTGAACCCGACAGCCTGGGGGAATTACGACTCGGACGGCCGTCCGCAAGTTTAGCGAGCAGTTATTGCGCGACCGAGAACGAATGCGCGCGGTACGCAAAAGAACCATCGGTGCCATAGTTCGTGGTGACACGACTGTGTGGTGTTGCGATGTGTGCGGCCGCGAGTGCGTCGGCCGTTTGGGATTATTTGGCCACCAACTTGCTCATGGTGCACCATCGGCGAAGAGACGACGAGTACGTCAGGCTCAAGCAGGTCACACCAATGTATCCATTTTACTTTTAACAGTGATTGCCCCGGCCAAGAGCATAGTCATTTGGTAATTGGTCCCCTCCCCTTTCTAGAAAATCGGGTGTCTGCGATCTTCTACCCATTTTTTCTTCAGTTTCCTTGGTCTATTGTGGTGTGCGCGTTCTCTTCAGACTCCGATCTGAATTTTTTCTTTCATCCTCGCCTTCTGTAAAATGCATTAACATGCACTCCCACACTGAAGTGCTCCTTGCATTACATTTTACCTGTCTTTCTTCTCAGCTTCGTTCTCGTCATTGCAGTCTCTCTCCCTGTTTATTCTCCCTGCTAACCAATCACTTGGCTAATCAGCATTGGCCGGCTGGACACGAAGGCCTCACTCATACACCTACTAGTCCTATTCCTTCGGCGTTACACTGGACATCTGGTGTGTGGATGGAACCGCAGGCGGTGCAGCCCAAGCCATTTACAGTGATGATTAAGCGCAGGCATCCTTCGGCTCCGGCCACTGTGACAGACTAATATGTAACGTATGCCGCCAACCATATATCAGTAGGAGATATTTTTTGAACTGATACACTAATTCTACCATGCGCTGTAAAGTCTAGAGGGGACATGCAGTTGTCTTCCGCATCAATCGTGAAGTTAACGCTGGGATGCACATGACTGAAATTATCCAGTGAATTCCTGGAATGTTCAATAGTTTCGACCACAAAAGGTATCGTCCATTTAGCGCCTGATGAAATTTCAGTCACCGATAACGTGATAGAATTCATTTGTCATTGGTTCGACCATGGACCTCTGCAAACAGAGAGCCCAGAACAGAACCCAGTACTACTTCAGTGACTGGTATATCGAGCTCACTGTTAAATTCAACTTTGACGTCTAAGATACCGGACAATGATAAACCCTTCGGTTCGTCAGTGGAAAGTTTGATGTCAACATGCCTGATCTCAACATGATCGTAGGAATACACAGCAGATTTTCTTGACGGCAGACTGTGAATAAGAGTATTACGTTTAAAAGAACCACACTGAGAATCCTAACTTATAGGTGCCAACTAAATCAAACGTACTTTCCTAAACAGAATGTAATCAGTCGTGAGTCACGCAATTCCAATAAAGCTTACTCACCACCGAGATGTTATGGTGAGTTGTAAATATCAGTGATGGGTCTTAACGACACGGTGCGTTTGTAAACTACAGGATGACAAGAAATGGAAGCAACAATCGCCAGTGTTTGCCCACGTCCTGGATCGTACGTGTCTCATTCATATGCAACTCGGTTTCAATTATGTCTACCACTTTGAAATGACCCTCTTCTTTTATAGCACTCTGCATGCTCTGCAGCTGCTCAAATCACATCTAGGGATAATTTGGTTATGGGGGCAACTGTTGGTCTACATTTTACACGTTGTCCAGTTTGTTATGCATATCTATGATCCGTATTATGGAATGGTACATGAATGGAGGCAATTTACTATGTGTAATCATTTGACCAATTTGGCCGGTTCCATCAGGTTTGAGCTTCATTTATTTACTCAGCTATGTTAAGATGAACATTCTAGATGTCAAACAATGCGTCAGATCAAGTTTAATTATCAGCGCTTTTTGTATTTCAATAACAGTGACGGTATCACCCACAGTCCAAAACATGTTGATTACTGTTGCCTTGGGACGGGTAGAAAGAATATGAATTGCTTATCAACACTGTTCATTCCTCGGAATATATCTCCTCCGAAGCTGACCATGTTAGTATTCTGGCGATAGCAATTTTTACCGCTTTGTATCAGGATATCTTGGACTAGGTCGGGCACATTCATAGTCAGCTGATCATCTGGGAAAAAGCACGGTAGATGTTGCGTAGCGTCAATTGTACGTTGCTCAATTGGGAAGTGCCAAAGACGGTGAAAAGGAACCAAATCATACCCGGACTCCAGACTGACCCATTTTATCCAATAATGAATTTTGTCGCTCTCCTCATTCAGTATAACGTCATCTCTCATCTTCCGAGATAGTATGTTACCAACCAAACCAGGACCAAAATAGTGGCCCAGAATAATGTAATAATCTAAGTACACGCCGCTGTACACTTTGGACTTCCACTGTTGAACGAGGTTTTCGATGTAGAAACGCCCAGTTCCATAATGTACACTGAAGTTGTATGCTGATATGTTCAACAAATACTTGTGAACCAGTGGGATGTATAATTCATTGGTTACCTCCCCTCCATTTGTGAATGTTAACATTTTTAACTGTAAATTGTGTCCTATTTCGTGAGTTATTGCGCCTGATCTGCCAGATTTGATGAGCTCCATATCACGAAAGTATCCCTCCCACGGTTTGTGGCCCATCATCGGCTGACCTGGCCAACCTGAATGACCCCATCCCATAGAGATTTGCTCATCCACAACAAACCCCATGAAAGGCTCGGTTTCATATGTAGTGCCACGATAGTTGTGAATCATTTTTATCACGTTGTCATAATAGTTCACAGAGAATTTCATGTTCTCAGTTTTCATACGCAAGAATGATGAGGTTTGCAGCATTGTGATCATACGATCTCCCATGACCATTGTGAATGGTGTGTGTGGATAGAGCTTCTGTTGTCTTTCCCAGGTATCAATGGACTTCTGATTCCGGATATCGAACCATGGATAACGATACACGTTTTCGAAGACGATTTGGATAATGCTGTTTTCCGGTATTGCAAGTGTGATCACGCCTCCGACAGGCGAGGAGAAGCTTTCGGCTAGTTTTAGAGACCTGTTTGAGGTGACCCATGGCCAGCGAGAAAATTCGTTATGATTGTAAAGAAAGTCCGTTTGTGGATTTACTTGAATACTGAAACCGTTGAGTGTCTTCGGTGACAGAGCGTGTACTCTATAGCTGAATGCCTCACCAGGTTTTGCATACGCCCCGACGGGAAAGAAATTTCCAGCTCTGCTCACATTCAAGATCACACTATATGAAGTTGGCTTGGCTTCTGGCAATACATTTCCTACCATACGACTGCTTCCCGACAATCGTGTAACGTTGGTGCCAGTTTGAGCAAGCAGTATTTTATTGTAGTTTAACATGGAGATAATGTCTGTTTCGTTCCACCTATAAACTTTCCAATCACACGGTGCGCGATGTGCAAAATACGTTCCGTAGTTGTTGATTATGTCTCTGATTGCTGCCTGTATTTCTGGTGTGTCAAATTCGTCTAAAAGATATGGGTATAGGTCCAGGGTGCTTTTGAAATAGGTCCAACTTTTTGCACCTAACTTGACTTTGTCCACCAAAGAATCCTGAGAAATGAGAAAAATGTAGATGATTTCTTGAGTTAACATGTAGCCCATCGTGTGATTACGGTGATGCTTTGTGTCCTAATGAAACGTTTAGTCCATATTCACGTTGAGATGACCACCGTATCTCGACTGTTCCATTGGGCTTTGTTTCATCGGGTGTCAAGATTTTAATCATATATTAGTTATGGTTATCAAGTTCGTAGCCGGAATGGAAACAGCCCCCAACCTGAACCGAAATCTCGCCTACGAACAACATAATTTACCACACATTGATTTCGTTAGTTGAGCAACGAAACATTAAGATTCACGGTGTTAACGATTCGGTGACCGATGAGAATTAGCATGGAGCTACATCACTCAGCTCCGACAAGCGCCAACTTTGGCAATCCCAAAGATGTGCTAACAATATGGTATAAAGTCCTACCAAAACATGTCTCAATTAATTTTGATGGATGGTGACAGCAAACGATATCCGAAGGAAACTTCCTCTGTGGTAATGTTTGTGATACGCTTATGACCAGCAGTGTGACAGATTAGTTAATTTAGAAAAGACCGAACTGTGAACATTCTGCGCTTCGGTTTGGTTTGAGCCATCGACAAAAACGGCGTTCCCAGACGCAGCAAGCGCTCCAAAAACTGAGCGGTGTACGCACACCTGGAACTCGAAGATTTTGTATCTGAACCCAGTCACATCCCCGCTGTATTGTCCAATATGAAATTCACTGAATGATCCAGGGGGGGGACTGTCACTTCAAGATTTCTCAGACAGTTCACGTTGGAATGCATCACTGTCATTGAGTTCCTGGCATGTTTTCGTAGCTCAGCTGGTAGAGCACTTGCGTCGTTTGAGCGTGTTGTTTCTGTTGCTGGTTTATTCTTACAGTTATACTGGTTGATGTGTTCACAATTTTCATTTCTATCTGACTGTGACCCACAAGTATGAAAACCCACAAGGTAGATTTTCGTGCAAATCTTTTTAGATACTCACCGGGTCTACCAACGAAGTTGACCAATGCGTTGGCGGTTCCATGGGAACAAAACCTTCTCTTATTTTCAACCCGAATGCTACGATTTCGCTCATTGTCACAACTTTCGTATTCGTGTAGATGGTTCCTTTGTCGGTCACGATTATAATGTATTGCGCTATGATTGGACCTGACAGCACGATCGGTCCATTGTTTCGTACAAAATCGAGGTTATTCATAACCAGATTCCATGGATATTGCAAATTCATATCGCAGATAGGAGAATACTTGTCCCAAGTGTACACCGAGAACGGATCATAAAACCCCTGGGAACCTGAAGGCAAGTGATATAATGGGTGCTTTCATATTTTACGTTGAAACGGCAGAAACAGCGCTTTTGGACTTCCCACGGATTACTTGCATGTGATAGAGTCTGTTTTTGTGCTAATCACATTAACTGTCTTGACATTATTTTCTAACATTTCAACCAAGGCGCTTCTTAACATGTGCTCTCAATCGTCTGATGCGATCAACGATTACCACTGTTTGCCTTAAATCTCCCCTATTGTCTTCAACGAGGAAATCAAAGTGACGAACAGAATGAAATTCTGCAATCGCAGTTTGTCCTACTAAATGACCATTGCTACCAGCTAACGATCTATGTATTAGGTTTTGATACCATAGGGAACTTACGTATAAAATGTGGGTCACTTGCATATAGATGAATCGAAGAAAGTTCGTACAAGTCACCAAGATCAATGAAAAATTCGGCAAGCGATTCGCCAGTGTTAGAAACAAACCCGGTTCTCAAGTCACCATCAACGAGGTTTGCCAAGTTACTCGCAAGACCGTACACACTTTTACCAAGTGCAACATTTCGTCCGTTCCGACAGTCGTTTCCTTTAATTCAATAAATGATATTTTGTAATTTGGATGAATGCAAACGATAGAGAATCAGTTCGAGACTGATAACTATAAAAATGAGTGTGTTTTTGAAGTCATTGGGGAGCAGTGTTCAGGAATCAAGTATACTGTTTGAAAATGGAATTTGTGGTTACTTGCATGTTACAGTTTTATTTGTTTTTACGAATATTTGAGAGTGTTTGGTTACAGTGTACACAAGTAGGTCGGCTACGCTGATACACATGTAAGCTTATCGGAAGTGGGCCTTCAATCCATTATCAACATGCAATCCAATAAGACCGCACAGAAACACCGTTTTCTATCAAATTGGCATGGTTAGAAGTTGATTTAGGTTGAATCACATCATAGCTAATTTATACAGAAAGGGGCGTTGTCGAATGATAAAGATGGCGTTGTTACTAATGACTTAATCATTGTCCACTTAGAAGGTGGCAATCCCTCTGACAACCGTCTGAAACCATCCACAATGAACTCTATCTGGTTAGGGTTTTTTGTGATCAACTGTTCGTAGATGTTACTTACATACTTAACCGCAAACTGTGATACTGAAAGCCATACATCACTTGCGGCTGATTGCAGCTGTTACGGCCAACATCCTCCGAATAGAAGCACTTCATATGCGCTTCGGTGTTGTCGGAGATCGTCATCAGTGCAAATCCGCTGTTACGGGTGAGATTGAGACACTGAGCGCGATTTCTCTAGGCGACTGCATTGACTTCATAGGCGACACATTTGTTTGTAATAAGAATATGCATTACTGACGAGTGTACAAAATTCACTGTGCGTATCGTTAATGTTTACACAGAAAGTAATCAGTCTATGAAATCACGTTTTGAGCCAACATATTAGGGCTATATTGTAGCTAAACATGCATTTAGGATGAATTGCTTCCAGGCTGTTTCGTGAGTCTTTGCAAAGTGGGTAATTTGTTGAATAGCTCTCAGTATGAGTGCGATGTAAATGATTGAGAGCAGCCAGTGGTACTGGATGGTTGTACGTTAGCATGAATAAGTTGGCAATTCACTTGCACGGGGTTCTCGGAATGCACAATATTTATGCGACTAGGGAGCGCGTACATTGGTTTGCTGTGGAAAATTTTTCTTCACACACGACTGTGTCTAGAACAGTTATCGTTTGAGGCGTTCGTGCAGAGCCACGTGCGCATAATTACGCGCGTATTTACACAGATTTGTACTTATGTGCACAGCGCTTCTGTCACATTATCCTAATCAATCGATGTTAGTGCTGTGTGTGTATGTGTGTGTGTACTCCCCTCACAACGTTACAACGTTCACCTCGTGTCTGATTGGCTAATAACGCTCGCGTGACACATCGCGACTACGATTGGTTTAATTCTAACTCGTTCACTGATTTACTTCTCCTGAACAGATTGTATACATACTAGTTTACGCTCGTTCCCATTGTATTGCATTCTGATTTATGACACAACAGTTAGGTCGAACGGTACAATATTTAAGGCTAAAAGTCCCAGACGACTAATCAACCATCGATCACACAATTTATACTAGTTGATGATTGCAGCAATTTACCCCGAAATATCACAAAAGACATTGTTAGAGTGAGATGTGTAGGTTAGATGTTCAGTTTCAGTGCAATCACTGTAAACAACAACCAACCCCCGGAAGTCCGTAGTTACTTCCTTGGTGGAGTATTCACTGTGAACAACCACATTACCGTGACTGTGGTACAGTGAGTCTCGGTGTTTTCTTACAACTGGTAGCAACGCATCAGTTCCTCCAAATGCGTGAACTCCGGGTACTTATGATTAATATTGAAGTCGTATCAACCAAACACTCCTTACTAATCATAAGTAGAATCTGAAGTACCGGTTGGTAGTGAAAAATACTCACCTACTCTAGGACAACCACTTGAACGTCTGATTTGCAAACGGCGCACAGAATTCTCGAGTGCCGTATGCTTTAGTTTAATTTCCACAATTTACTTTTCACGCAACATCAGGTGGCATCAGGACTGGCGACAAACTGCTGTTTCGTACAACCACGGTGCGGTGGACATTTGACCAATATAGACCGGTAGGTAAGTAGATGAAACACAGCGGCAGTACATTGCTAACAAAAGCAATACATGTTTTCGGGAAGTGGGCTCAACTATTTAATGTAGTCACTACACTCTCTATGGTGTGACTAGGGCATATATGCTATCTCTAACCTAGAATAATCTGAGATTAGTCTGAAGGCAAAACCCACCTGCTACAACAGTGAACATCAAGCAGAGTTGACACAATGAAGGCAGAGGTGAGGCTCCCATTTCAGAGTTCTAGTTAATATTTCGTAGCGTAAAGCTTTCATGTTTATACGGCTCCAGCTCCAATCAATCAACAGACGTGTCTGCCACGCTCCACAATGCATACCAAACGTGGACATTGTTTTCCGTCAGTAACAGTGCGTTGTTTATTCGTTTCACATTGGAACCAAGATGTACTTGATGAAATTGACCAAATTGTTTTTTATAGGGAAAGTAAAGGTGCACCTTATGTTCCTGCTCTTATTCTAGTTAGGTTTGCTGACAATTGTGTTGGTACTTCAGACAGTTCAATGGGGGCAGGTGTAACACGGTGGTCCGCAATACAGGTATCATTAAACGGTTAGCAATGCCTTGCATAACAGGACAATACAGGGCAGAAATAATGTAGATAAAACGAGAGACAGAAAAGTGATGTAAATTATGCAGAAAAATGAGACGGTTGCATACGAATGAGACACGTACGATCCAGGACGTGGGCAAACACTGGCGATTGTTGCTTCCATTTCTTGTCATCCTGTAGTTTACAAACGCACCGTGTCGTTAAGACCCATCACTGATATTTACAACTCACCATAACATCTCGGTGGTGAGTAAGCTTTATTGGAATTGCGTGACTCACGACTGATTACATTCTGTTTAGGAAAGTACGTTTGATTTAGTTGGCACCTATAAGTTAGGATTCTCAATGTCGTTACATATTAGTCTGTCACAGTGGCCGGAGCCGAAGGATGCCTGCGCTTAATCATCACTGTAAATGGCTTGGGCTGCACCGCCTGCGGTTCCATCCACACACCAGATGTCCAGTGTAACGCCGAAGGAATAGGACTAGTAGGTGTATGAGTGAGGCCTTCGTGTCCAGCCGGCCAATGCTGATTAGCCAAGTGATTGGTTAGCAGGGAGAATAAACAGGGAGAGAGACTGCAATGACGAGAACGAAGCTGAGAAGAAAGACAGGTAAAATGTAATGCAAGGAGCACTTCAGTGTGGGAGTGCATGTTAATGCATTTTACAGAAGGCGAGGATGAAAGAAAAAATTCAGATCGGAGTCTGAAGAGAACGCGCACACCACAATAGACCAAGGAAACTGAAGAAAAAATGGGTAGAAGATCGCAGACACCCGATTTTCTAGAAAGGGGAGGGGACCAATTACCAAATGACTATGCTCTTGGCCGGGGCAATCACTGTTAAAAGTAAAATGGATACATTGGTGTGACCTGCTTGAGCCTGACGTACTCGTCGTCTCTTCGCCGATGGTGCACCATGAGCAAGTTGGTGGCCAAATAATCCCAAACGGCCGACGCACTCGCGGCCGCACACATCGCAACACCACACAGTCGTGTCACCACGAACTATGGCACCGATGGTTCTTTTGCGTACCGCGCGCATTCGTTCTCGGTCGCGCAATAACTGCTCGCTAAACTTGCGGACGGCCGTCCGAGTCGTAATTCCCCCAGGCTGTCGGGTTCAACGCCAATCTTCCCAACATCGAGAATCAATATCACAACGTGAAAGAGTTTCCTGCACAACATTCTGGTATCTCCACTTTTGACCACCAGGATGTTGTTTACCTGATTTCACTTGCCCATACAACAGCTGCTTCGGGATACGGTCATCGCCAATTCGGCGAGCTTGACCTAACCAACGGAGCTGATTCAGGATCAGCAGGGCTTCCATCCCGTTCGTGTCCGCTCGCCGTTGTACCCCAGTGTTCGAAGCCATATCCGACCACCAAATACCCATAATAATATACATATGTATATATATGATATACTATAGACCAACACAAACAACCTGGACTGATCAGCAAATTCTTTTTGATCTTGTCTCGCTGAATTGGAAGCCAAACCTTGTTTGCTTCTTAAAAAGCAGCGAGGAAATCATCTGCACGCCGGATACAACAGAGCATGAAATTCGGCAAATTCGACGGACGTTTAGCTAAAACGTATGCCACAAAAATTTCCAGATAGAACCGCAGGGCGAAACGTGTAGTGTGAAGGCTTCCAGATAATGGATAAAAACCCTTTCTCACACGTAGGTGAAGTTACTATTGCGGCTATCACCCGTTGGAGTTTTAATATACTTGAAGATTATTTGTCTCGGAACGTGAATCATCTCGCCATTTAATGTCTGCACGGTGCCTCATCTCAAGTGAAACTTGCCTAGGTGCTCTTCGTCATTCTACGTTTGTTCCCTTGTCTATTTTTCCAAGCAGATTAGACCGGGACTATCACAAGCTGGTTGCCAGTACCGATACATGAACATCTCTGGAAACGAATTTGCAACGGTTAGAGAAAACTCACTTACAGCGCGATTGACATTAATTTGAAATGCCCTTGTTCAACAGATAATGTCCAATTAGGAAATTAAAACCATCTGCAAGGTTTATCAAGTCTATGACTCAACTTGCAAGGTGCGGGTGTTGTCAGTGATAGAGACCGCTGTGGTCAGGCTGTGAAACCGCATGCGCATAAGTAACAGACCACACAAAACCTTCACAATCGTGGGCCGGGTATCAGCAATTCATTTGAATTTCGAGCAGTAGTGAACCACCTGACACTAATGAGCGTAAGCTATATGGAAGGTGTCTGTGTGTGACACCCTACTACTATCACCAGAACTTCTCACCTTAATCGTCGGATTGTGACCACTCCATATCTGGGAACATAGTGACATATTTGACATAACTAGTTGATGCTTCCCAACCATAAACAGGAGGGATGACAAGGGGATAAATTGTGTGTTGTGACAATAATGATCTAGGGCGACATCTTTTTGTTAATCTAGAGAGATAGCTTACACCAAGAGCAACGAGTTCAAAAGTTGGCTGTTGACTACTGCTGTCGGTTACAAGTGGAATGCATATCTTGGACGGATGTTCAAACAGTAAAACACCAGAGTGGATTTTATATCTACCAGTCCGGTACATATTCAACTAGTTCAACTAAAAGATTAACTGCTCGTATCGAATTGATCAGACTGTGCATGCGACTCGATTGCACACATTGCCAGACATCTTACAACGGGCAAACCACCTGTCAGCTTGAAGTACACACCCACGGCGCATCATGTGGCCTGAGTAGCCTCCCAACGAGGTCCAGGAACTCCGGAAGTTTGGGTACCATTGAGATGCACAAGACATCTTCACGCAACATCACGTTGACTTCCACACTCAACTGTGTTTAAAACTGATCATCGTAGCCACGAAGATCACTTGGCAACAGAATCAGTGTAAAACGTAATTACAGCACAAGCAATGAAGCAATCGGTCTGTTGAGGTTGATCTGTTGAATTGATTACGATGGCATCATGCGAGAAAAGCTTCCAGTATTCCGGTCGCTCGCCTGGGCCCAAATAGTTTACACATATCAAGAGGCATGCATGCGGTCTTTCTTCACATCTGAGCGACTGTTTTCGCATCAACTCGCTGCGGTTGGAAAATGAACCAGTAGAGAAAATTGGTCACTTTTTTGTTTTCGTTCAGCTATTTGGCACGCGTCTTCTGAACAAAGTCAATCGTCTGTTTCTAGGGTAACTGGTGGATCACTCGGAGACAGGGAATTTACTAAGTCTTATTTGTTTTGTGATCAGAGCACTTTCTACGAACTCGGAATATGCCATATTCATATGTTGCCGAAATTTGGTGCTCCACTGTCTCACACGGATTGAATGGAATCATATAAACCATGCCTGACACCCTGGGCAAGTTCATTTGCTCTCTGCGTTCGATAAGCTGTGACGCAATGACCATGACGATTGACTTTATAACTCCTATTCTGACCTAAGCAGCAGGATGTACTTTAGCCTTTTTGGAGAGGTGTCTAGTCGTATGAGCAACAAATTCGAGCGTGCAAGAGCATCGACAGAGAGGACATATAGACACAGGGTGTTTGTGGATAGGTAGTTTGTCTTTGCTGTAAATTCTGAGCATGGATCTAACAGGGAACCAAGTTCTCAATACCACCGCACTGTTCGTTTCATCGACTGGCGCAAACGTCAGTTCAGCTTTCTATTGGCTCACTGATCTAAGCACACCCTCAATTGGGACAAGTAGAATAACTTCTTCAATTATTGTGACAGCCATTTTGTCCGTGGTGTCTACCTAAGAAGACGTTTCCTCCCAAGGTGTTTGCCAGATAATTGAGTCCACCCTCTGACATGTCTCAACGTATCACGTTGAAATAAGGATCAGTTTCCTTATTGTTTCAGCGGAATAAGACTGTAATCAATGATGTGCCTTCCCATGCAATTTTCCTTACAAAAAATACACGGGTTACCTTCTGTAAGTATGTGCCACGACCGGTTCTACGTAATTCCTTATCCAGGTGATATACGCACTACGCTTGCCGTGGCCATGTCCACCTACTTGGCCCATTCAACACCCATTACTGCGAAATTCGACAGGCAAAGGAAGATAGTCAGTGAAGTTGCGGTTTCTATTCAATTGCTCGACGGGTATTCTGAATGAGTCTCCTCATCTTTCTTGACCATCTGGTCAAGAATGATGTAACGATTGCAAGCAAATAGAAACGACTATCCACATTTCCATAACGACCTCAATATTCAGGATCTATAGCCCAAATACTGCCTTGGGGCCTGAGACTCTTCATACCAAGAGTGCTGTTCCGCAGTGGTATATCTTATTGAAAGAGGCGTGGACAGGTGCCACCCGAGTTACTCAGGAATTAAGATGGCTCTGTACTAAACGCTAAGTCCCAAAGTTCTCCCAGTCCTGAACGTTCCCGAGATGGTTAGTACATGCCTAATTCATTCGTTGCGTGTAAATACCCGTAGTTTCATCGAGATTGATTAAAATGCGGTTCTCACAAGATGCTTGTTTTCGTACGCAGTAATTCGGAGAGCGCTACCGTTTATGGTCTTTTGGGCAACAAATTAGAACGTTGACGGTTCCATGTCGATCCTAGTGAGCATCGTACGTAAGAGATAGTTTGTGAACGGGACGTTGCAAACAAACAAAACAAACGTCTCCTGGGCTCATCTTTGTGACTCATACTGCTTTGTGCAATTGTTCTCTCAACATTCTACAGAACGGTGGAACATCATATTAGAGCATGGTGCTGATGAAACTCGCGACTTGATTTTGGTGTCCGGGTGTGTTGAAGGTCTTTTAGTTGAGAGTCGCAGTCAGCTTCAAATTGTCACTGCCTCTTTATCTGATCTGATCCCCAAATCCAGTCTCGCAGAGTAGTGGTTCAGGGATCCTGATAAAAAGCCCATACATTGCGCCTCTGCAATGCTAGACACTTTTGGGAAATGGCCCACTTTCAAATGGTTGAGGTAAGGATTCTGTTCAGAAAACTTAAATGACAAATGGAAACGTTCTTATAGATCTCTGTGTATTCACGCATTATGTTGTATTATTTTGGACGTTCGGTGTTCGAACGAAATGAAGTGAGGCCGGAGCAACAATTGAACTGGAATGTGATTCCATGAGCATCAGGGACGTGTAATTAATTGAGAGGCAAAATGAGAAGGAAACCGAAGTTTAGTAAGGAATTTCAAACGTGGTGAACACGGTGATAGTTTGAGCGGAAACATCTGCTATCACGTTTTCGTGGCGCCCAAATTGTGGTTTGGTTTTCGGTTGAACGCAGCAACTCGATGATGACAATGTCTAGAAAAGTGTCATTCCGTACCATTCCGTGATAATCTGCATTGACTGTGACAGTAATGAGATGGGGACAAGAATGCGTGGACGGAAATCCCGGATTGTTTATAACCCATAACAGTAAAACAAGATGTGCGTATCAGTGGCTGATGGTGTTGCTGATTCGGAAAACGTAGCACAGATGTTACGCGATATCGTTCCGTATCTGGCTATGCATGGTGCAATGTAAACGGACTTTTATCTATCGATGGGACTAGATATATATTGAATGGTGTGATAGCCCACGATACAGAATCAGAAATCAACTTCAGCAAGGTCTCACTTTCGCGTAGCTCTGTAAATGATGGGGTCATACATACGTCTTCATTGTCCAGACACATTACAACTGACGCTCACGTGGTGTTATTGCGAAATGGACAATATGGCGATAGCGTCGAGCGTGATGCAGCGGACAAGTTTGACGCACTGTATGCAACAATCTGTGGCGCAAATTTCTTACACATGTGCATCTCGTATTTGGACCCGTGTTCACAGCTGAAATGCCTACCGAATGGACGCTCAAATATAGTGCAATAGAGTCAGACATATCCTTACATGTACAATATGCAATCATCACGATGGTGATGTAGTTTCACACGCAACTAGGAAGTTGGGGTTACGGGATGATTACTGATACACAGTGTTAACTAGAAAGGAAGCGGTGAACAGTGCAAACCAGAAAGCTCATTTGATTACACAGGATTCATGGGAACGATAAGGGGTGTGCTCACAGTCCAAACCATTAACATATTCAGAAGATTGCGGCTTGTGGTGTTCACAAGAGAAGTTTGTTGAAAAAAGTTGTTTTATTGTAACATTTCTTTTTCTCTCATCTACTTCAAATTTATCTCCATGTTGTGCTGGTATTGTCGTGCTTGATTGCGTGTAACCTTGCACACGGTGAGAAGTACACTGCACTGTGCGATCCGCATAATTTATTGGTTCCCAGTTATTTATACTTCAATGTGCACTCATGCGAAAATATGATGTAACACGCGCTCACCCACATGGTTTGCATTGATAGGTTTGCGTGTTCGTTTTTGCGCGAAGTACATTGAACTAATGAAGTACGAAATTGTTTATTCAAGATAACGAGTGAATACATTGTATGGGGTGTGCCTATGCCTCGTGTGTTCGAGAAAGTTTTGAATTAATTGTACTTTAGTAGTAAGATGACAGCTTCATACGTGTTAAATGAAATCTTGTGCGCAGCGTTTTCAAGACTCTGTGAGCAAACTTTTTTCAGCCAAATAATATTGGACAAACTGATAGACACTTTCCCGACGCACAAAGTTTTCAACACTCCACGTCAATTTCCTGGGAGCAGCCTTGCGTGTAAAACTTAATTTCATATCTGGAACGATCGAATGCCTGCGATTAAACACCGAGAGTACCGTGTAATTAACACAATGTGAACGGCTGCCTGTTACCCGCCCGCCATATGCTAAAATAAGCTTGCTCTCGTAATGCGACTGCACTGAGAAATGCTGACGACACAACTGAATACGAACATTGTGTAGGGAGCATGCCTGGACGATCTGTAAATCAACGTTATGACTATAGATAGAAATCAATAAGTGCAATGCAAGTAATAGATTTCGCAATACATAAATCACAAAAGCCAAGGCATATTTGTTCCCGGCAGTCTTACTGAGTTTAGGATATATCAAACCAGTGACAAACAGGTAGGGTCGCAACCTAGAACCCTATCATATCTCAACAAATCAGGTTTCAGTGTCACTTGTGTTTCCAGTAAATCGTCATCAGTATTACAAGCAACCCCATAGTTAATAATATGCAGTTAGTTTCCGGTGAAGTGTTCCTCAGAATGTTCAGCCCATCGAAGCGCGCACCGATCTTTGCGAAAATGACGTCAAAATGTGTTATTTTATTGCATTCTACCCGCGGCAATGATAACCACGGTGGTGTCTGTGAGTTACTGTGGTCCTGCTGCATCAAACGTGGTAATCGAATTATATCGAAAGTCAGATTCGCTCATTTTTACCAGCTTTTAGCAGTTATAAAATATCTGTACCAAATTTAGTGCAAATGAATTTGAACAGCTTGGGAGTCGTGTGTACCAGATTGAGAATAACAACGTTACGATCACTTGTTATACTTTACGTTTCAACCACCTCGGGTGGCCTTTCTCAGATGCGTTGTAATCGAAATCAAATTTTAGTTGAGTCGAACTCAAGACCAAATCAAACTGTTCAACAACCTATCTTCTAAAGTAGGAAGGTCACCTCGAACATCCGGATAGCCTATTCCGTTTATACTGGAGTAGGCTGTGTTGTAGTAAGTGGAATGAGTCAGAACCGAAGCGGTTTCTTGATTGGAGAAGTTTCACGCACAAAGTGCCAC
>QNGE01008308.1:0-17750 GCA_008508345.1 Paragonimus westermani
TCCCGGCCGTGGCAAGGATATGCACTACTGACGGGCCCTAATGAGAACAAAACTCGGGTCTAGTGCTTCTCTTCGAAAGAGGCCGGCTGGAAAGTTTATCTGAATGCAGAGGATGCGATGTGAGTGATGTTCAACCTGAAAAGCGGGGAGAAGTAAAGAAGGGTCGTGAAAAGTCAGTTAACGGAGACAGCATTAGAGACAGCCGTCTACATATGCAATCAGTAAGTTCAGAAAAGGCATATAATGGGTTCAAAGTTCTCATATGCAGTGTATGGTGATAGTGTGACAAGCGAGTTTGCAGTGTTCATCGTGCGTGGCTTTATCAGGTTTCTTTCTGTAGACTCCAGTGCCTAAACTTAGACCCACTGCAATCATGTATGCGCTCACTGGTTCAATACCCACCCACTCAAGATGAATGAAACTGTTTGGTGCCACCGTGTGTGTCCGGGTCAAGGTAGATCTGGAGAAATCTGAGAAATGTTGGCCACCTCTCGGTCCAACATTCCTCTCTTTTTTTCCAACCGTTGACCTTTGTTCTTTCATTCCATTTCAACACAAGGTCGTGCAGTTTGGTATTTGTTCCTAATGAAAGAGGGGAATTGATGAGGTAGTGGACAATGGAAACTAACCTGTTGAGTTGCTTAATCACTTTGGACATGATAATGATTAAGTAACAAACCTGACTTTGCTTCTGTATCTGATTATCAGGCAAGATAAAACGCATTAGAATATGAAAAACGTATATGGAGTGAGTTAGAAAAGCTGTCAATAGAGGTTGTGTATAGTGTGTTTGTTACCAATCTTTTAACCGCTGTTCCGAATCATGGAAGTGATTGATTGTGTGCTAAGGGAGATTAAGTGCCCCTAGGCACTCGACAGATAATCTGAAAAACATCTTTCTTACTGAAAAAATGATTAAAGTGGGCCAACCAAGCCACCATCGCGGTTGAAACCGTTCTTGTCACAACACTGTTCAATCTCGCATGATTATGTTCAAGCACTCTGTCAGACAATCGCCTTGTACGACGACAAATATATTGTGTTCAACATGAACAAACGATCACGTGATTAAGTAACTGATAACAAACACATCGTCCATAATCTGTACTCACTGTTTCTGACCCACCCTAGTCAGTGTTCTCAGACTTATATTGTAACCAGCGTGATAACCAAACACAGAAGACAAGTCCTGTTCGCTACTTTGCCGCTTTCATTTTTGGACAAACTCAACAATAAAAGTACCTGATAATCTTGGACAGTTGGATGAATGGATTTGGCATCTGAAATATACACTCTGTTTATAGTTCCATCTATTTGCGAATTATTATCTGGTCAACTGGTTGAGATGAGTTGGAATACCGTAAGCACAATCTCACCTGTTTGATCTAAGCTGACTGATGAAAGGAGACTGTTGATTACTTTGCATTCAGATGAATGGTTGACGGTATGGGAGGTTTGTAAATTAGAAATGGTGATTAAATGAACTCATAAACAAGTTTAAAGATAAGATCAAATACGTCTACTGGGACACTACTTTTCTCATCTTGTTACTCAGATAACGTAAGTTTGAGTGTGCGGCAGTTCTGCGTGAAGAAAATGGTGGTTTTGTGTAACACGTTTGTCGAAATTTGACTGCAAACCACTTTGTCCGCAACCATGTCCAAAAGGATATTTTACTGACGTTCATTACGGGATTGCATGCTCAAATGTTACGACGAACAATCATGCTTAAAGTAGCCCACAGGTAAAAAGAAGGTCACTAAGATTAAGAGAGAGTAAAAATCCTGAGGTACCAATATCTACCGTGCATCTGGTGTACATCAATATTACCGCTTCTGAATCAAATAAGATTTCCGTAAGCTAGATTGTGGCGATAATGTGCAAACTATCACTGCTAAACAGAGACTACCTTTGGTGATCAGACCCATCTGAAGATCAACAACTCACAGCCGACTGTACGAATAAACAAGCATTCAAAAGTATATTTCGAGAAGCCCATGACATTCATATTTTCAGAATTACCGAAAACGTTACCACTTGACTCATACAGTTTGTAGTTCTAGAGATATTAGTGTGATATTCCATTATTTCTTGGCAAGGCTTAATGAGTAGATCCAGAGTTTGCCAAGATGATTATTTAACTGCTCATATGTTGTTAGAATCCTATTTAATAAGTTATGGACGAGTAGCCCGGCTGAGCTATGTGCAACGAACTCAACTGGATACAGTTTGGACATGTATCTTGAAACATAACTGAATTATAGCGAATATATACAGCCCCAGTTTTTGGACTCATCAATAAGCTGAGAGGAATGTGACAAGCAATGAAGCCGAATAATCGCTACTTTTCTCCTGTTTTTGGCCATTTTAGCACAGATAGCTGATGCATGAACTTCTAAGGACTAATCGAAATTACTTAGGCCCAAGATATTAACAAGAGCGATGTGGGATCGATTGTGTTCAGTCCCAAAATCAAAAAAAGACTGTGCGCTTGGTTTATGACACACAACAGTGGCACGTAGAGAGGGTGCAGAATTCCTCTTGTTTGCAAACTGGCCACTCAACTCGGTTCGTTACCCAATGCAGTTTGAGCTGGAGTGTTCGCGCTTCAGAATGGCGTTAGGTAACATTATGTGAATGTCATAGATGTTAGTCAAGTAATTAAGTACTGTTGGTAAAAACATTTGGAAGCTGAACGGGTGCGAATTATTGAGAAGAATTTTAAAACGCTGAGTCTGCCTGATCCAGTTAACCAGTGAGGATAGATTTCAACATTTTGTTTACTCTCTTCAGGCACAAAAATAAAACAGTAGAATATGTAACATTAATAGAAACAGTCAACGACTGAGAGTGAATGAATCAAGCGCTGTCATTAGTTCGAAGACAAGCAAATTGCGTGAATCAACAGGTTATGCACACAAGGGGATCCATCTTAGTACAAAACGTTTAATCATGATTCAAACGTATGCGTCTAACCTGAGGCAACCACGTAAAAGGCGCACCACACGTCTTGGATTACAGTCATGCATGCTGAGATTTCCGCCGAACTTATGTTAAGGCCTTCATATTCAGGGAGCTTCAAGAGTTCCGATACAGGAGTTTGGGTCACTGACTCAAAACAAATTTCATACAAAATATTTCGTTAAAAAGGTTAATGTTTCACTGTGTGCCTTACTATCACGTAATGAAACACTTGAGTACGTGCACGATGAACCTGAGACAAAAAAGTATCTGTTTTTAGTAAGGGAAACTGAAATCGTAAAACAAGTGAAATGGAAGTTGACAATAAGTGGTGTAATCCTTTCTTTCATCATATTATGAAAGGACGCTTCAGGTGTGGGGTGACTAAAGGTTTCACGTAGTCCTCCGATAACCACAGTGCCTACTGTAGTACCTACAACTGATTAGCAAAAATCATCACGGTTTGTGCAACCAAAGAAACTCGCAAAGTTAAATGTCCTCTGGTTTAATTACAGCAGTGTTTTTGTCTTGCTTTTCGTTCACGCTGAAGGAACCTACAAAGTCTGTGCTGACAATGGTGTCAACTGACGTGTCCCAGCGACTGATGAACGTGCCCTTCCAACAGCTCTAGTCAAGCGTTGATCCATCAAATCGTTCTCGTAGGTTGTAATCGCACTCAACTTTTCACAGCTGGTTCCAGTCAGGGCTTGTCTCTACACACCGAACTGCTTCAATTATATGTTTACTAGGCTGTGGCTGAGCACGCAGTTTGCCACCCAGTTATTTTGTCAGTCAACTATATCCATCGTTTGTCATGCGCGATTTTGTAACGGCCGATTTTTTCAACCAACTCAAAACCACCCGGAACCCATCAACACAGAATCAGGTGTCTACAAAATTTACAGTTCCTTCTAATCCATAATCTTCCTGTGAATCCTAGAGTTTTCTTCCCTCTTTTCAGCGCAAATTCATTGTGACAATAGTTATCACACTACAACCCCCAAGTTTTACTCAGTGTTCTTTCTATAATACCACATTTACCTACTACTCACCAGCATTCAAAATATCACTACAGAAAATAAAGACATTTTTGATTCCAACTTAGAGAGAAATCCTAGTCTTGGAGTCATCGACTCGAGTAAACAAGACAGTTACTGCATCTCCTAATACGAGTGAGCAAGGTGGGCATTACTCTCAAGCGAATGTGACAGAACTTTTGCATGTTATGTTATAGTCATGTTTAAGATGTGGTCAGTGGTGTAATGGTGAGCGCCGCTGCCTCATGAAAACATGGCCAGATTTCTATTGCTGGCTGCGTCAATGATGCACACTACTGACAAGTTCTGATAAGAGCGGAACTCGAGTCTAATGTTTGTCTTCGAAAGGGACTGACACAATGTGCATCAGACAACAATCTTCTCCCAATACCCAGACGTGTCCTTTCACAGGTAGCAGGTTGGCAGTTAAACGTAGCACTTCAAATAATTGTGAGCCGTATGACCTTTGCTAACGCAAACTATCGTAATATGAAATGTTAGTTCGCTAAGACCTCAGTGCACCAACAAGTTATAAGTGGAGTGAAGAAGCCTGAATAGAGTAACAGAGGTTTATCGGATCTACAACCGTTGACTGCTGCCTGAGATGATGACCCAACAGCAAGCCGGCAAGGTGTTTAATAGTACGTTTCAGAAACTGCAGGTTTACAAATTTATTAAAAGAATTGTGATAGCACTCATCACTTGTATATGTGATTCGAAAGTAGTTGAGCAGTCATGACCCAATCTGCAGGAAGTCTGTGACTCTATATGGCTGCTAAACCTTCAGCCGCGTGAAGCGTTCCCACCGCGGGTAACGCAAAAAAGTTTGTGGTTCAGTAGCCACGGGAAATCCACTGTGCAAGTAGACAAGAAACGGATTACTTTGTGGCATCAGGAAAAAGTAATTAGAAGTGGCGGAAATCTGGCTGACGTTTACCATGCACTTCTCTCATCATGCTCCGCAAGATGACGATAGCTCTGAATGCGTAAGCAAAAGAGACGAATACAAATAAGCTGGAAAACCGAACAGGTGAACTTGACTGACAACTGTTTCAACAATTTTTTTTATCGCTTTCTGAGAAACTGTGTCACCTTTCAAAATCACCCCGGAAAATCCCATGGTCCAGCTCAGAATATGGCTGGAAGGACTTATGCTACTAGCCGATTTGGCTAAACTGGAAGCGCCTGCGAATACAGGTGTGTAGCGAAGTATCAGTATTGGCTATCACAAAAGTGGACGTAAATAGTTCAAACCGTAAAAATAGTTTGAACGACTGATTGATATTAAATTAGTAACACTCGTTTAACTCATCTCGGAGTTTTTCTGTGTTGCTTGATCGTGTCTCGTGTGTCAATCAAACTAAATATTGCGAACTGATAGAATCTGGAGACTTCTCAGATAAGTTTACGTAGAGCTGAACAAATCAGGAATTTCATTCGGATAGTTTCCAGTACATCAAAAATACCTCAGAATCGCCTCCATTCCGGCCTACAAAATCCGCTCGTTTAACTTCACCTGTGTAACAGAACTCACAGTTCATGATATCATCCTAAATAGTATTATTTTACAACGAGTACCTGCTCAAACAAACTGTTTATTTCCGTTTCCCTGGCTGAATCCAACGGAAGTTTTAAATATCACTCTCACTAGACATTTACTGGTCACCGTTCTATTCAGTTGCGTACAGCGATAAAAACCAAAACCACGTTGGACTTAGCGTCCTATGACAACATGTTTACAAAGCACTAGGATGATATAATTTTTCATCCGTTTTAATCCATCATTTTCAACTTTAAGGAAACTCAGCATCCTTGAAATTAATGTTCAAACAACTTAAAATTATTGCAATTTAAAACTATGGTCACTTTAGGGACATTTTGTAACTCCGATTCTGCAGATAATTTAGCTAGCTATATATCACGTTAGAAATCGCTCGACCTGATTCTAATTTACTAGACTGTTAGCTCAAATTAATGGCATCTTAAGGCTTCATTGTTTGTTTCTGAAACTGTCTCCTTCACCAGACGCTTGGTAGTCCGTTACTGATGAAGGAAACGGATCTTTTTTATATTGGCTCAAACAGATCATGAAAGAGTTATTGAGTGGATCACAATAAGTTGTTACGAGAAGCGATGCTGAATACATTTGGTCCGTATTTGAATTAATTTCACGCTTTTCGCATAAAACAGATTTTTGAATTGAAAGGACAGAAGGTGAAGTAAGAGAGAGTTCGCTGCTCAGACTTGTACTCCGAAACAATTCCTTCATTAACCTCAACGGGGAACACATCTTACATTCAGAGTCGCCAGCTAGCTATGGCTTTCACCCAAATACTAAGGTAATGCACTCATAAAGCAGACTAATAACGACATTATTTGTCACAATTACGGTATCGTCCCGAAAACACTTCGGATGTCGAAACAACTAACCAAAGTCATTTATTCTGTATCAAGGTGTGTTTGTTTTAGGGTGTACCGTTTATTGAAAGTACCACTTGTCTTACTCCCCGTCAATTCTCAATGTTTCTTTTTTCAAGGTGCTGTCAACGGATATGTCCAAACACATGACACTGTTGGCAGACTTAAAGACCATGGTTGAAAGTCAACGGGCATCTGGCTCCAACGTTATCAATCTGGACAGCTATTCCTCACGAATTCAGGTATGCTGACTTCACTTGAAATACTTACGGAAAGGTTTGTTAGACTAAGATTGAACTTCAACAGACGTTGATGACAGATTGAAGTGAATATGGAATACGGGTGATTGCTGTTAGCCCCATCGATAGCTTCTGTGTATTCGAGATCTGTGGAAAAATAACGAATGAGAGTATCTTTTGTGTTGTATACAAGAGGAACTTCTATGGAATGTATTGAGCTTGCTCTGGAATAGATAACGAGATAAAGTGCATAATACTGAACATCTCCAAAAGACAGCAAGGACGGTACCTTTGGAAAATCTGAAAGTACAGAGATAGCAAAATGTGAATCAGGAATATTTTCAACTTCTCAGCTTGAGGTGAAATGCAGCAAAATGGAGTTGCGAAGGATTAACAAGGTGGCTCAAAAATTTGTCAACAGAGGTTTCACGGTCTGGGAGACACCGTCAGTTAAGAACTTGTTATTTTCGGTTGTGGATTCAAATTAATTTATATCAATAGACTGGCATTGTCTTTACCAACATTTTCTGGGTGCAGAGATTAAGACTGGTGAACCACGTACAGAATGAACCACAGCTCACTGGGCTTTATGGTACAGAAAGCCGTGATTAAAAGTACTGGCATACGGCTCATATTCATTGTCGCGCATGATGTCGTCCACTTTAGATTGAGTCACTCAGCTATTATGTATAAAGACGGCAATAGACTTAAGAGGATATCCCGTTTTTGCCAGCAACTTTGTCCCCCTGAAACCCAGCGCATTCAGTTTTGGGGTGAAAATGCTGCCACCTACTACACGTCGGATCATCTCGAATAGAACAGAAGTGTGTTTTGAAGAATTGAAAGTCACATCACAAGGGCTCCCGTGCACAGCACGCACATACACATTGAGTCTGAGTTGCATCACTGTCGTAAAAAACAATGACATGCTTTGAACTGATTCTGTCCCAGAATGCAATCAGCCACGGTATTTTGTGTCCGATCCGACTGGTCGATACTGCAGAGCGTTTGCTTTTTTGTCAGATAAACAAAGTCGTTCCTGCTTCTGCCACTATCGAGTGTTCAACATGTGCTTATTCTGAAAGTGGTAAGTTCTTACTCCTCAAACAAATCAAGCTCAGCCACTCCGGGTCTATCAACGGGATTTGTGGTCATTGTCGTCCATAATTTTCCGAGACTCATTTGTGTAAGTGTGAGACTGTAAACGAAGACTACTTTATTATACAACAGAAATGCACGAATTCTGCTGACTGACCGCTTCTTATTCTTATAAGGTCACTCTCTGGATCACCGAGCAAATGCTCATCAAGATAAAGTTAGAACAGTATTAAATCTTCCAAACAAATTCTTTTTGGAAAAATTAGTGGGAACATCCAAACAATCGGGAACAACTCACACCCACGAAAATAACAACGCTGAAACTTGAACTTACACTCGAAGTCACACATCACATTGGTCAAACCAAAAGAAGAATAAGGCCAGGCGCATATGAATGCCGACCGGTGATAAATGGATGCTATCAAAACCGTTTGTTGTAGTGCATACAGATTTCGATAGTTAACATTATAGTTTTGAATACTCGGTGGTAATTAACCCAGTACAAACCCGCTACTAGCGTGAGGTTTTCAAAGCTCATCAGCGGAAAGGAAAAATTTGCTCGACAAATATGTGAAACAGAAAAAAGTCTATGAGCTAATCAGAAACCGAAATGTTTGATCAACTAATCGATTGGGAACACCTTCTGGTGAATATACAAGCCAATAATCATGTGGTCAACTTTTGCTATTCACAGTTCAGAATTTTTTGCTTAGCTCTCGAATGATGATAGTTTGCAACCTTGATTTTCCTACACTAAATTTTCACATCTTGTCCTGACGTTGCTCTCTCAACCCTGACAGGATAAACAGTCATTTGTTAGTATAACCTCGGAAATCCATGACGAAACCTCTGCTGGAAGAATAACGCAAATCCTACTGATTAATATGCGTAGATTTAATAGACGTCTTCTATTAACAGAGAGAAGTGGAACATTCTCAGAAGTAGCTCAGTGCAGCAGACATGTGCTTGGAGTGGATAACTACCAATGGCCCACCCCAAAAGCATTTACCGTAATCTTCCTCCAGGGGTAAAAATATATGAGGCAAACAGTCGGTCCGTGCCTCACTCTTTAGTTACATTGTGCCATTTATCAGTTTACAGGCATTGCTGGTGTCTCATTATCAGTTGTGGGAATGTAAATGCCACTAAGATTCACATTTAGGCTAGTTTCCTTACCCAAACGGACGTCCGAGTGGCTCAAAAGGTTTGTTAGTTCAAAATCAGCAACAGTCTTTATCATTTGGAAGGTTGCGTTCAAAGAACTGACGCTCACTAACTAAAAACAGAAAGCCTAATATAGCGGGTAACACTGTGACAAGAATGACGCAAAATGCAAAATGTATTCAGAAGAAAACTGATATATTGAAACAGATGTTTTGTCTGAATGTAATTCACGTGCTTTTGCTGGACTGAGTCAACCCAAATGGTCTGATTGCAAATCCATGTTTATAATACTTCGGGATGTTTGTCAACTTCTCGATAAATCTCGTCTGATTGAAAATTTATGTCCACTTTTGAGACATGTTTATGTTTGAATTGTCGGTCCAATATATTAGAACAGGTGATCTTGTACACTGTAAATTTCATGGTATAAGATTCCCGGAATATACGTCTGAATGTTGCAATACCACTCTCCGTTGTCCAAGTTGTGTTAAAGTGTTTCGAGTAGTTTCTCTGTCACTGCCTAATAATTGCAGAGTGGTTCACACTAGTAATCTCTTACTGGGGCCCTGGGGCCTATCAGGTCAGTTAATGCAATAATGTGAGCAAGCAACAGCAGTCCCCGGAGGCTGGGACAAGTTACGAATATAGGTCTGAAACTTGTGACCCAGCCAGAGCATCCACTTGTGTTTTCGATCACTTTACTCATTCTTCACCGTTGCACAGTCAACGTTTGCCGAGTCAACTCGGTTAAGAGGTACTCCGATGCAAAACCTTGCAAGATGTTGTCACTTCACTGCGGTGAGTTTTCTTCTGTCGAGTGTTCTACTGTGTCAGCACCACCTTCTCTGTGTGCGCTACTGTGTAAAAATCATCCGACAGTGAAGACACTTAACCAGCTGCTCATAACCGTCTTCAAGGCCTGCAAACATGGAATCGAGGTAAGCAAAAGAATAATTCACACTGGGTAAACTGTAGAAAGAGTTATCAGGCAACCACAACTCTGATGACTCTGAACTGTTTTGATTAACTTATCGCCCGATGACCTACCTGCACACTCGATAAGTCTTTCACGGGCAGCTCTGTGAGAGAAATTCACAAATTAACAGTCGTTACTATCCGTTGCCTTACTAAAGGTTTATATTAAGTCGTTTATTGTTCGGAAATGCTGAAGGGTGTGGAAGTCAGAACGTAGTGAGTGATATTCCTTTGTTCTGTAGCTCATTGTCTGAGCAGTGATGTAACATATTTGCACTTGCAAACTCAACTGCAGTGACCAGTAATTTGTGGGCGCATTTTGCTGACTTTTGGAAAAAAGCATATATGTTTGTTAACTTCACTCATAAATAAAAACGAACAATATACTGTTTGTTGCCTCGACTGCCTGCTGTAACTTCCACGGTATGTATTCACTTCAGTCATCGTAAAACCAACAGGAGTTAGTGCCACGATAGTGGATGCAAACGGAACTCACGTATATAATATTCTCAAATACTCCCTCGATGTGACTAACAAATAATCTGTAAGAAAGAGAATATATGATAGTATGCAAAACACAACTGAATGTCAACTTGCCTGTTGCACAATGTTGCACCGTCACTAATCAATGCCGTGCTGATGTCCGAAGGCCGCGACTGAAATTACATTGGATACGCTTCAGTACAGTTGAGTTAAAACTATTCAAGCTACCTCTGGATAACAGTTGTGATCCCCTTTGCTGGAAATCGGTAGGGAAGTTAAACTGTTCAAGCTAGCTCAGGTGATTTAAGGAACGAACCATGGGCAAAGTTACTTTATTCCCACGCTGAGCTTCCTTCACCAAAATACCGTAGTTTCATTCGACCCAACTAGTTTTCGTGTTCATGCATTCATCTGAGAGTTGCTTATCCCTGTCAGATTGTTATCAGGCGAATCGCATGCGTCTGTCCTTTTTTAAGCAACATGAATAATCCGTGAACGTCTATTTAATCAACATCATATCAGTTTTCATCCGTTCCTCGGATTCAGTTCAAGTTCAACAATCTATGCATTTTTGTCACACATAGACGGTGTTCACCATATGACACACGGGCAATGGTCTTAAGTGGTTTGGCGGGTCAAAAAAATATCTGCACTGTAGAGTGACAAGTAAAGATTAGTACACAATGACCAGTCGGACTAATGAGGCATCATCTAACACCAAACACCAACTGGCCCACTCACTCTAGATGAATGTGTACTACGACGGTGTGAATCTAGCATAAGAGTGCAACTCAGGAAGATTATAATTTATGGATTATTTTAACTGGTAACCGCGTGTGACCGACGGCATCTTCTGTCGGGCTCTATCGTACAAATAGTTAGTCAGTGAATTAATGGCCAACACATGTGTTATCATTTTCACAACCATGTATAACTTACTGAGTAGGAAATTTCATTTTTGTCCCGGACGGTGGCATTCAACATATTTGGGTAACTCATGATTGGCCACTTACCTCATTTCCAGTTAGCCGTCAACAGGCTTATGAGTTTTTCGTTGATTATATCCTTAAATCAGGTCTTCTTCTTGTCACTACGGTGAATTGACCGCAGTTTTCATGTGTGGAAAGATCAGTCAGTGTACGATAGAATTATTACACTCTATCTCAAAAGTAAAGAGAGGTGAGGCGTGTCAAATATCATGCTTAGTTATGAGTAGTAAACACTAAAATTTCACATATGCTTATGGCCTTAAAATACATATAGTATAAAAAATTGGAAATCTGTTGCACAGCAAGTGAATAGTGGGTTATAGTACCGACAGGTTGGAAGGTGTTTCACATGAGAAGAACGTGACACACTGGAAGCTCTTTGTGAGTTTACGTGTGTACGGAGTGAATATTCACTCGCGCGGACTGAATGAATCGGTTTGCCAATTTCGACATTCTGATTTCGCGGCACCAATCTAATGTTTGGCTACTGATGAATAACGCTTATCCTTCCGGTCAATATTTCACTAATTTACAACAGAAAAATATGCAGCACGTATTGCACTTTAGTGGTTTACTATATTGTTGAATGTCCACCGATGAGCTGCAATTCCTTTACGAAAGTTGAACGGAAAGGTAAACATCTGAATCAAAGGGTGTAGCTTTCAACAGCGCAAGACAAAATTGGTTCAGTTCTTGCGTGATTTGCTATCTGATCAGCTGAATTACGTCAGTCTGTGGATCAGATTGTTAGTTGTTCTTCTTATAGGTGAGCAGTAATGGTGCCGTCTATTTTCTTCCTGCTTTGCACCGTATTCAGAATGTGTTCCTGAGTCACAATATCTTAGACATGGTGAATTCGTGTTTAAGAATGAATGCTCTTCAATGGAAGTCATTCAGACACCAAGTGAGCAAAGTTGAGTCCATTCCAGCGAAGGTATTACAAGTGTTCTAGCCATATCATTGTTTCTCTTAGTTACGAGTGGTCTAATCAATTGTGAATTGTGGAACGATCAAGTTTGGTATATTCTGGGAGAATTCAGTGAATGACTTTGGAGAACATTAGTATAGTTTCCCTTGAGGTGTAAATCATCTCTTAAGACATCACCCAGATCAGACTGACCATTTCCATGATGAACGGGTTTCCTGTTATTCTTAAAGAGCATATTAAAATGAACCGGTGGGGTTTCAGGAGAATTTGCTCAACCAAAACTAGGAAACAGTGGTGTAGAATGCTTTGGTTGGTATCCTGAGTCAGTCGCTGAATGTCAGCTGTCTAACATCAGATTATCATAGAATCTTGACAAACCCTGTGTTCGTGGATGGCCAAAAGCCTTCGAAAAACTTCGTAATCGGTTGCATATCGCTAACTGGAATTTACTGTCGGTAGTGAGATGTTTATCGCCGACTGGGAAAAAGTTGCATAGTTCGGAGATGAAGGTTCCGGTTAATATATTGTATGTAACTAGTAAGAGAAGACGCCTGAATGTCACGTGCTGAAGAGCAGTCGGAAACAGATTATCTGAAAATACCATTTGAAGTTAACCAAACTTTCAAGAGGATTTCACGGTTGACTAATGACAAAACCTACGGGTTACTGTTGGCAGAGCTTGTGTCATGCATAGATGAATGCAGAATGGTAATCCATAGTGGTAAAAGGTTCAATTTCTTATGAAACTGATGAGTGAGTTCGCTACCAGATAAGAATGACAAGGCAACCAATGTTCTATTATAAGCACCTGTTTGGAAGTGGCTAACTTATGGACAGTAGTAACTTCAGTTTAACTCCTAAGTGAGAATTCTCCTTCTGCAAAAGACTACAGTGTTTGCGTTATCGTGCGTGTACACTTCTGTTCTATTTGCAAATAACATTGGCCCTCACGATTGCTGAGAATTGGCAAAACAGCTTTCAAATACACACCAGTACAGTGACCACGCGGTGACTTACACAATCTATCATCACTCCGATGGTTTGGCTGCAATATAGACCGCGTTTGAGTCCAGGTGAGATGACTGGAATTGACAGTCAGGCGGACTTATAGCAACGGACATGGCAGAGCAAATGCTGATGGACATCATGCAATAATTTGAATTTGAGAATATCATACATCGCATTAGTACCTTGCGTGCACAACAGATGTAAGGAGTTTCTCGTGAAAGATAAAGGCTACATCCCGGTTCAGGCCATTATAATCCATTTTGAAGTTAGGCATGCGCAGTCATATGGGATAGAACAATTTTGGTCCATTCTACCACTTGGGACCTCAATACGCGTAAAAAACTATCGTTCCGCGCAAAATGTACTTCTTAATTTGTTGTGTTTTCAAAATGTTGGGTCTTAGCGTCATGAGTGTATAACAATTCAGATGACTGAAACTAACAGAAAGGTTGTCATCAAGAACATGTTTCACAACAGATCTCATCCATATTACTGAGTCTGCCTAACTAATTCTCCTTAGTACGAAATTAATGGTCAGCAATAACGTCAGCGGAGTCCGGTGAGAACTACTTCAAAAAGCCTGCCGGAACAGACGATGCTCTGGACTGTATGGCGGGTATTGTATGAGAGAGTAGAACGTGTAGGTGACCAAACGTATATGTGAGATATCCATGCTCTCTGCGCGGGTTCATAACAGCGGACAGAGTGCTCACAATGTCTGCTTAAAGTGCTTCGGTCACTGGTTCGAATCGGGCCGAAACGCACGAGTTCTGCATTAATTCCTTCTCCAGCTTGTTAAATCTGCTCACTTGCTTCAAGTGACATAGAATTATGGTGTCTGGCGTTATCTGTGTGAAATAAAAAGGTGAGAATTCTCCTCCTCTCCAACCGTTCGAAACGCTAGCCTAGCATCCAACTCATACTTCGTTTGACCTAGTGTAGTGACCACCTTTTCTTCAAGAATCTACGTAGGCTCAGGCATGAAAAAGCACAATTACTGCTAATGAGCATTAATGAGAACTTCAGCGGAACAATGTTCACTAAAGTGGATCAGATGGATTAAGAAAGATATCGCGTATTCTGAATTATTATCGGTTTGTTCCAATCACCGACGTGAACAGTTCATCACCTACCTATTTTTGATAAAAAATTTATTTATAATCTCTGGAACTAATTATTTTTTAAATGTGTGAAAAAACACAACACACTAATTGACGGGACGGATTTTAATATGCAATCATGAATGAATGAAAAAGGGGAGAAAACCTTAGAATGGGTACCTAACTAATTTTAGAAAAATGGATAACGAATCGGTAAAACAGAATTTAATTAGATATTTTTAAGTTCTCTACGAGGTGGTAAACTATCTGCTTTCAGTGTGTTTTACGAAGGATGCGATAATTACAATGCTGGTCATATACTACATTCTTGGAAGAAAAATCCTCTCCACATCCTTGTTTAATAAGCTTTAATAACAAGCCATCAGTGTTACATTTCTAGTCCATCCTTGGCCAGAAATCGTCACCAACACCTCTTGAGAAACCACCTTACAATTCTGTATGTTGTGACCATAACAGACGCTTGAGTAGGAACGATATCCATTTTCGAACACCATGAACAAGGTGTGCAGAAACGTGAAGTCACAAGAACAAACACCGTTTCGTGTGAATGATATACAACCACATCTCTTAGCAGTAGTGCATGAACAACACCCTTGGAGGCACCTATCGGAAAAGGAAAGAATGGCGAATCGATAAATACCCAAGAATTTTATCGATATCAATGGAATGTTGTTTTCAGTTGATCGCTGCTGTCTTGTCTAAACACAACTCTAAGCCGGCTTCCTGTGAGGATATCGATCAACTAAAAATATCATCTTCTTGGGACTCATTACTAGTAAATATGCTTGCTAACGTTGAGATATGAGCTCATATAGGCGTTGTAGTGAACTAAATGTGACCAGTGTACCAATAGCATCACACCGAGTAACATCAAAGTAGTACAACTAAGCGCTCAGCTGTGTTTGTCCGTAAGTATTGATCAGAT
This sequence comes from Paragonimus westermani, assembly GCA_008508345.1. Classification (NCBI taxonomy): domain Eukaryota; kingdom Metazoa; phylum Platyhelminthes; class Trematoda; order Plagiorchiida; family Troglotrematidae; genus Paragonimus; species Paragonimus westermani. The sequence goes on from QNGE01008308.1 coordinate 15,347, forward strand.
TTCTTTTCTGTCGAGAACGAAGGTGTTGTGTGGTGGCAGGAACGAATTTCCTGTTTTAGTGAGCTTCTCAAAATAGGTTGACCGGAACGCTTACCTGAATGCCGATTTTGTTCCCAGTTTAAGGAAGCTGTAAGCTACCGGCTGCAACAGTGAAACTCCTCAGGAGTGAGTCACATTAGATACATACAATAAACGTTGTTAAATATAGATCGTTCGGGAACGTGCTTGTAGTTATTGATCCGAATTGTTATTCTCGTCTAAAATAAACTGATTTTGGCTACTGTAATTTTTAGCAATTTCCTCTGGCAGCCTGAACGTGTGTCACGGGTTCTATTACGCTTCTTAAAATATATAACTTATCAGCAGCCCATACGACTAGGTTTTCCATGATCTTGGGTAAAATGATTTGAAGCTCAACACGATAAGTCGAAGCGATGTTCCACAGTTCTTCATGCTGTGGACATTACAAGAATGCATGGTCGATGCCTCCAGTTTAATGTCATGGCGAGCGGTAGCCGATACAATACAAAATGAGATGCTGAGACAGCGAGACTATGTTGTTAGGCTAATTTCTCATGACACCAACTTACTATTGAAGATTTTAGCATCGAAAATGAAGCCGTCGTGATATGGAAGTGGTATTCTCTCCTCGATTAACCATCTTGAAGGACATTTAGTTGGTTCAGTCGAATGGATTCACGAAGTAACTGTACTGTTGCTGAACAATATGCGTGTTTAGGGGATTCTTTTACACTGATCAGCCGCCAAGGTATTCATTATGTGTCCACACTGTAAGGGGTGTTTTTATATTCTGCTGTGTTCACGTTTAAGGCTCGCCATAATTTGTCGCCAGTAGTGCTGGTAGCTCCCTGCAGTGGCCATGTATCTGCATACGGTTATTCATCACCAAAATTAACCTGTGTTGTACCCATCATCTTTGTGTGGATCACAACGACGTGGATAAACAGCCATTTGCAAAGTCTTAAACGATTCATTCGAAACCTATCAGCGCGTTATCAAAACACCTGCATCTTTTACTCAACATGATACCTGCCCTTAAAAAAGCAATGAAACGACTACCCACTGTGCTCTCTCTAGGTATAAGAACGTCTGATTTGCCGGCTTCTCACTCAAAGCTTCATTATCCCTCAACAAGTGATGCTATCTCAACAGAGATCAAGGGGAACGCTTCAGGGCTGAACTGGTAGAACATGCACTTGGTAGGAACGTGCAGTTTCCGTTGCTGGATTTCTCATAAGTGGATCGTTTCGCAATTAACAAACAATCTATACTGCTCTTGCTTACTACCATCATATGACACACTGTTTGTGTTGGTGGGTGCCAATCATGTTTTTCGCGTGACCCTAATCTGGAGATTCTATCTGGTGGGCACCAGTTATAATGTGAGATATTTCGTTGATGTTTTCCTACTGTGAAATTTCCGGGCTGTCAGGTTTTTACGGATAAAACTCTTTATGACCAACATGTCTGCACCATTGCTTACTAGCGGCGGTTGCCCTAACGACAGACGCATTCCAAGAAAGCGGTAACGTTGAAAAACGCTTTACTTTCACAGCCATGTTTCATTGTTTTGTGGATCTTACTTGTCGCTAACATCTTCTGGTGACAGATAAAACAAAATTTTGAAATTTGATCACAAATATCATTTAGAAGTAATTCATGGTTACTCACAACTACTACCACTCTGCAGATGTGTAATCGGACTGTGACCTCTGGTTTCTCTTGCTTCAGATTTTAGAGTGTCTGATTCACGCCTCAGATCTAAGCAATCCAACCAGACCATTTCCAATATATCGTCAGTGGGTAGAGCGGATTATGGAAGAGCTGTTCCAACAAGGAGACAAAGAACGTGCTGCAGGCATGGAGATCAGCCCAATGTGTGATCGAGAGACGGCCTGCATAAACACCACCCAGGTTAGTTGGGAGATTAACCTAAAACCAAACGAGTGGACTGTGTATACGGAAAATTACAAGTGGATTTGTATGTCAGACTATAACCTAGTTCATTAGGCTAATTGACTAGAGTGGTCAGAAGGGACGAGTTAAAATACGATTTCTATTCATACATTTGCAGCCTGAAACCACAAGTTTCATTAAAAGCAAAACACTAATGGTCAGCTAAACAAGGAAATGCATGGAATAATGTGATTCGTGCGTGTTACTCACAAATGAGGCAACAAGTACTGATTAAACAAATAATACTTTTATGCGTAATTTTGGCAGGATAACAGTGTCACAACAAGACCGATTCATAGTGCACAAAAGTGCCTGGTAATCCGGTCAAAAGGCGAAACCACATGTTTTCTACCGGTTGTCACACTTACCAGCTTGTCCGCGGTTGCAGCATAAGCTGCACCAGTAGGACTGAAGATGCGTCTAAAAC
>QNGE01008309.1:4591-17748 GCA_008508345.1 Paragonimus westermani
GTTGTAATATTGACACAGCCACTTCGGTCAGAGATCTTGGAATACGGTACTCAAACTCCTTCAATTTCTCTGAACAAGTATGCTTCCAGGTAGGAAAAACTAAAAGAACAATAGGCTGCATCAAAAAGGCGTTCACCCTACCAGCTGCGAAGCTGACGCTCTACAAAATGTGTGCTCGGCCTCAACTCGAGTATTGCCACCTACGCAAGTCCGACAGGCTTGTGTTAGAAAACCTTCAACGATCGTTCACCGAAAGCTTATCAGGATATTCCTCTTCGCTCACCTATAGACAACGTTGTGAAAATATTGGCATTGATCCCCGCGATCCTTAGAGAAGCCACACCATCGCTTGTCACTACAGTGTACACACACTGTATTCCTGAAGACTTACTGGCTATGTTTTATCGAAGCATTTTTGCGATACGTGTGTTGTAGGTTGATGAAAATTTAAGGGGTTTGTTGACTTTCAACACTCCTTCAGTGGTGATTTCGTTCCAGTGGCCCTCGGTTGGATTCGTCTGATAAATCAGCCAAATTATTAACAGAAATTTGAGCGGCATCGTTGGTAATTGTGTTTATCGTCTGAATTACGTCGCCACTACGAGAACAACCCGGTAGATGTGCCCCATGATCTCAAAAGTGTCCTACCCAGAACTTTCGTTTGACGTTACTCAAGACTAGTACGACCATGTCTTGTGGAGCAACACGACAGCCAATCGAGCACAGCGAAGGACGATGTGGTCAGGTGCGTGCTTTCAGAAACCAAATTCTCCAAGGTAGATTAGATCCTGAGGCTTGTGAGTCGTTAGTATGTTTTTCTGCTTTCAAGTCAGTATCTTATATGTCAGTGAACCACCTGTTTGAAGGAAGATGTAATGACCGGTCCTCTGGGAGCTGGAAACACTCTTAAAAAATTGTTGCCGTCCTCACTTCGTCTGTTCCTCGAACTACCTCTGAAAGCAGTGATGGATATGTGTGCGTCAAGTTAGACGTAGATGCAGTCACTTCATACTAGTTCCCCCAAAGATCAAAAAAGCAACCGCTAGGATAACAAGAAACGCATACTACTATGCGGAAGTCTCATGAATAAATGAAAAAAACAGAAAGACCATTTCACTCAATGTTATACAGTGCCGCAAGACACTTTCTGAGAGACCATCTTTTTTATCCACGTCCCGCCGAACGCTGTGCGTAGTGTATATCGCGAGTGAATTATAATGCAGGGCTACATTACGGCTTAACTGCAACTTTGTTAAGATGTAATGACCGAACAGAAAGACGTCTCACGTTAGCTGTAGCTGTTGCCAGGGTGGATATCGAGGAAAACTGGAAATATAATTATCGCCTGACATATCTTCCGTTTATCATTAAGTGGGGACGACGAAGAAGGTTCATGCAAAAGATAGCATTATGTAACGGACAGTTCCTTGTAGTGATCAGAAAGCTGCTCAAACAGCTTGTAGGATTTATGTCTGTCCATTGATTGGAAATGCCATTCAAGTAATAATTATTGGTCCTCAACTGCATGCAAATCTTGCTGCAGCGCGTTCAGCGAGTTACGACTAACATAACTTTAAACTTCTGAAAGACTGCACATGATGTTTGATTTGTTGTTCTTGCAATTTATTCACTCATTACTATAGGCTTTCAGGTAACTTATATCTTGCTTACAGCGGCTCTGATTAATTTCATGCAATCCGATTATGCAAGTTTATTGATCTGATGGGCTGTCAGAGAAAGTGGTATAAATTAAGTTGGTAAACTTTGTTAGATGATAATCCCCTGAAACGTGTTGTAGCTACTGTTCGTTAACGCCTCGTCTAAGACAAAATGTAAAATCTGAAACAGTGAGTTCACTTTAAACACTTCATCAGAGTTAAAAAAGGATCACGTCGCGATTTTTCAACACTCCGTTTAATTTCATCAGCTAAAAACGCACAACATGCCAGTTATATGCATCATGTAAATAAAGACCACCTACATCAAGTGTAACGTAGTCAAAGTCATGACAGTCGGGTTGGTTGCATCAACCGTCTTTGTGAATACGCAGTGTCGGAAGATGAGTTCTGATAGACACCAATACAGTGGAAGCCAGTAACTTCGATTACACAGTGATATCTTGAATGAGTTTACCGGTTTAACATTGCGACCCGTTTTCCTGAAGCGTTTAGCAGTAAGTGACGTTGAGTTTTGAGCAGTCGATCCATCAAGTTGAGGCTGTTGCGTCGTTATTTGTTCCATTAATTTCGGGTTGTGTTAAGCCATTCGCTGTTACAGGGGCCTTTCTATTCCGCCTATGTAACTGTCTTTCAAACTGCAAATGAAGTGGTACACAGCATGTGAGACTGAAGAGTTTGACGGACCTCGTCCGTGATTTCGAAGAACTGGTTCTCTGGTGGTTTGATCCAACTGCAACCGCAAAGCTGCTTACGTTTGAGTTCGATGGTCGTCGCTGAACGGCAAGAACAGGACAGTATTCTTTTCTTGAATCCATTATATGGGGTCGGGGACTGTTATTCATCCTACTTTGTGCCTCAGTGGTTCTCTCAGGGCGTTTTTCAGCCACTAAGGGCTTCCTCAACATCCCTTATTTCGGGGTGCAAATACCGCTGGCTCTGCGGGCTATTGTCTTGACCGGACCAGGTCAGTATGGAATAAACGCAGAGCTGGAAATCTGAAGTTGTTAACTATCTTACGTTGCTTTGCGGTGAACTGAGCACGACGACGTGTCATCCGCGTGTCTAGCAACAAGTACACACAAGAAACTAGACAGTTGTTTGACTCAACCTTGCAAAATAAGGATAGGTTAGGGTAAATATCACCACATAAAACTTGATGTGTTTGGAGGAGAATCTGTATGACGTAGATAACTAGCATGCTTCACGTCCGCGACCGATGGCAGTAAATGAAGTGTTGACATATGTGGCAATATGTGTTTCTGTTCTGCCCTGAAGGAAATCCAGAGTCCTTATACTCATATGTGTTTAGTAGTAAAACAACCTCTACTCTTTTTCTTGCGCAATTTCCGTCTCTCCTGTGATGATGTATTGGTCCTAAAAATCAGTGATACTCCGGTTTCGTCATGGCTGTCCCGCAGAGTGAACGAAAGCCCGCATGGAAATGAATGACGGTAAACCTTCCTGGAGTGCTTGGAACCTTAGCCTAGAAACCACAGACACACAGAATATGTCATCTAGTCACGCAGTTTAGAAATAAAAATTCCTTGAGAGTAACGACTCCCACAGGCTGTGGCTTTCACGCTCCTTATTTGTCACTTCCTGAATCCTAAATTACATTTGAACTAGAAAAACAATAAATTCGGTAATTATTTGACCGAAGAACCTTCCCTGTAGTCATGGGTAGCGGATTTCGGTAGATTCATATGTTCAAGGTTTGTGTAGGTGAAATTCCAACCATACATTGGCTACAAAACGGAATAAGGAGGGTCAGCGTGGAGTCTGTTGTTTTTTGCAACTCTCATTACATACCATCCTTGTGCTCATTACGCTTGCAGACTGCTTGCCGACTGTCTAAATCAATACAGTCTTTTGACTTAGCGCGCCTGATGGTCGTGGGAACATCTGCTGTGTCATCCAGTCGCTGAAAATCCGAAGGTGATAAAAGGGGACCACCTTACGTTCTACAGTGTAACTTGTGCGATAAATACCTGCACGGAACACCTACTGTGGAACCTGACGCATAGTCATGCAAATTTGTTACCTCATTCTGCGTTTCAACGAACCATCTAGTCTCTTCTCGACATTCTAAACATGACTCACCTCACTGAATGACCACTCCACGCTCTACGTTTGCGTTTGTTTTGAACTTCACATCGTTTTTGAATTTATTACACGGCTGATTCCCGTCTGTTTGAACATGAAAGTTAAAAGTCTCCGAAAAATATGAGGACCAGCTAGACGTTAAATGCATTGCTTGGTTCAAGGATTAAAGCATTATTTGTCAATATAATCAACTGCCAGACGGACAAGCCTGTTTGAAAACACAAATGCCACGAGCAACTGACGTCATCATCGGCGACTAGGATCTTTACAAAGTACTACCTCAGCTTGTTGCCACTGTTGAGTAATGCAGGGGGTTACTTTTCAGATAAGCGGAATATATCGGTTACTCTGGGCCATCTGGACAGCGGATCATTTTTATCCAAAATTTTCCAAATTACAATAGCAGCATGCGATCGCGGCTTTTTGCGACAACTTCAACGCTTGGAGATAAGAATTAATTTATTTAGGAAAGCTGTAAAATATTGGGAACGCTTTAAATACTTCGCAGTGCATGTCTCTTATTACACGCTGATTGTTTGAAGGTCAGGATCACGGGCTGAGGACCTTGGTGCCTCTTGCAGTGGTACCCTAAGTGTTGAGAGGGTCAAAGTGTTATGCTTTCCGATAACAAAGTCAAATTTTTCGCCTTTTATGTGCACGCTTTTGTTTACCTGGTTCTAAGACCTATTTGATACGCAGGAGTTTAAAACGCCTGTCGTACGAAGAGTTCAGAACACGTAGATAGGATTACGTAAGATGTAATCTGCAAGGACATTTCGACCGTTCACATCGGTTACGATACACGGACAGTGATCAAATGGCATGCATCAATTTAAATATGCGTAGTTTAAGTCATCGGTTGCAATAAGAATGGCACATGGAAGTGGTCACGATCGAATGGACCGTCATGCATTGAAAACAAAAAGACATTCCAGTTTTAACTTGGTCTAGTAAGGAACTGCCAATGGAAACCTATCGGTCTCTCAGTGAGGTAGACGAGAGCAAATGGAAGCTAATAGTTAAACTAAAATTAAGCCTAAGATAGCAAAGAAAAATAAACTCATACGGACAGCACAACTGAAACACCCAAACAATAATAACAAACACCTAACGACTGGTTAACCTCATGACCACAAACTGTTAATGCGATGGTTGTAATGGGTCAACTACCATCTAGTTTGAGTAGTATGATATGAAAATCAATGGGCGGACGTGGATGCTAGGAAGACTGGAGGATGGAAGCGACTTTCGGGAGGCATCAACAGTTAGAGAGGAGATATACTACTGTCAGGGATATGGATACCCACCAAATCTGGGGGGTGAACTTTGCTTTTGTGGCCATGCAGTTTTGTATATTTTGTGGAGAGGACCCAGATATCGACAAATTCCAAGACCAACCGTCGTTTGCAGTCGTAGTAGTAAGACCAAGTCCCAGCCTAACATTACCCCGCGGAACGTCGAGATGTGAATTGGGTAGCATCTGTAACTTGCCAATGGCCCTGTTCGGACAGAGGTTCTTAATCAAAGCTATCCCAAAAATCTGCGTTTCAGTGGTTTCCAGATCTGCAAATCCACAGACGTCTGCTGAGTTTGGAATGAATATTTGCCGACAAGCAATTAATAAATATCACCCCATGGATGATCGGGCACAACAAAAACTATAACTATTTCCATTGTAATTATCAGGTCTTCGTTATTGATGTTTCTCACCCCATTATATCCAACGACTTTGCGCGCACTGATCTAATGATTGCTGGATGCGCACGGACAAACAAGCCAGAATTAAACTCAGCCTCATGTTCTCCCCGCCTGCACTGGGTGCCCCTAGAAGTGTCTGGATGAGACGAAACAGTGTCAGTATCCGTCAGCCACGTAGTCTATCAGAAGGCTATTGTTTCTGTGCCCTGATGGATGGGTCATGCCAGACGGTCAAACCCAGTAGGCTATTGAAAATGGGCTTATTAGATGGTCTAACCCAGGTAAATAAGATCAACCAAGAGCACGACCACCCACTGGGAAACGTTATAGTGGCTTGCCCAATTCATCACGCCAGGCTCGCTAAAACATGGGCGGAAAACGACTGACTTACGTGAGGTTGATACCCATTCATGTTCCCAGTACGTCCAAACTGGAACACCTTACCCAAGTCAGTACTGAAAGCGACACAAATGAACCAATTCTAGATTACGATAGTCACGCGTGATTGAAGTAGCGAAGCAACACATAAGATAATGTGGTCATCTGGAGTTTCCTTGCAGAATAAAACACTTTGCAGTTTATCGTCGTGCAAATTAATCAGCGTTTTGTAGCGACGTTTTGGCCCCTGTTAAATCAATACGTGTCGGCTCGTATGTACAAGGTAAGATCCTCACTGTGAAAGAGACTGAAAGACTTAAAATGCTCAAGTCGAGGTACGGAAGAACACTAGACTTTACCCTGGTGATGAAAATGAGCAAAATGTTTGAACACAGAACGTCAGACGCAACTCTGTCAAATAAACAAAGATAACCTCGCGCTCAGTAGTGGGCAGAGATGAACAAAACTAGTGCAACTATTGAGACAGAGCTATTCCATGAGGGACCCTGCCATAAGAATTATTACACTCAAGGACAAAACGGTTGTTGATGACCCTGTAGCGATGTGCGGAATCTTTATCTCACATTTCGCCGCCTCAATAAGCATAGAAAGCACCTCATTAACTGCTTAAATCCCGTCAAAAACATAAAGTTTTGAGTAATGTTCTAGTCGATGTTTGAAGTGTTCGTCCACAGTTAGGTGGCATTAAGCTGTCAATCCATCCTGGACCAGATGGTATCCCACCGATGGTCGTCAAGCGGGCGGGTGATGATATACCCATCCTCTTACTCAATTTGTTCAACCTATCACTATTGTCCAACACTTCCCCCGCAGTGGAAAACCCCAATCATTATGCTTCGTCACAAGAGTGATCCAAGGCAAGCCGTTGGTAACTTTCGTCCCATCAACCACACGTCAATCTGCTCGAGAATCTTTGAAAGGATAATGAAGGTGCACATAGCCGAGTTCTTAAGGACACAAAACCATATAAAACCTACACAGCACGGTTTCCTTAGTAAACGCTCCTGTACGACATGTCAGCTGAAATTCTTAAATCATATATCGACGTCCGTTGACGCAGAAAATGCGGTACTTATCCTACTCTCGGACATGCAAAAGGCTCTTCATCATGTGTCTCATAAGCGCCTCTTGATCAAAATAGCATCTATCGGCACACAAGATCCATTGTATAGCTGGTTGCCGTCATACCTCGAAGGTCGCACTCAAACAGTCAAAATAAGAGAGCACTACTCTACACCAAAACCAGTGGCTAGTGGGGTGGTCCAAGGAAGCGTTCTGGGTCCGTTGCTCTTCGTAGGGTACATAAATGACTTATGAGACGCTAGTACACACGGCAAGCCCTTTCTGTTTGTTGACGATATGGAAATTGTTCACACATTCCACCAGGGCAGTAACATCAATTTCTATCTACAAAATATACGACGGGACGTGGCGTCATTGCACTTGCGGTGCAGAACACGGCTGATGTCGTTCTCAGCGAACAAATCGAACATCACTCAGTTGTAAATTACCTCGTGGCTACACCTCACTAGGTGGTTGTAATATTGATACAGCCACATTGGTCAGAAATCTAGGAATACGGTACTCAAACTCCCTTAATTTCTCTGTACATGTATGCCTCCAGGTAGCGAAAACTAAAAGAACAAAAAGCTGTATCAATAAGACGTTCAATCTACCAGCTGCGAAGCTGACGCTCTACAAAATGTGTGCTTGGCCTCAACTCGAGTATTGCACTTTAACTTACTGCCATCTATGCAAGTCTGATGGGCTTGTGTTAGGAAACTTCAACGATCGTTTACCAAAAGCTTATTAGGATATTCCTCTTTGCTCACCTACAGACACCGCTGTGAAAAATCTGGTATTGATCCACTTTGGCTGCGTAGGCTGAAGTTGAACCAGACGCTGCTGTATAAACTCATACATTCGGATGCGATTACCACAGCGTTCACCGTCCACTTACAACACAGCCCTCCATATAGCCTAAGAAATGAGGGTTCCACCTTGCCTACTCTGATATCCCGGAAGAATATGCGTGCAAACTTCTTCCTAGTGAAGTATTCCTACATTTGGAATAAACTTCCAAGTGAGGTCAGAGCCAGTGACAACATCCAGCGTTTTAAAAAGGGTTTGGACAGCCATCTTATGTTAATAAACACCATGTCTATCTTCAAACTCTCTATATCACCTGATGACCTTAATCAGTGTGGTCCGAGAAACATTTAGCCGTCAGCTGAGCATTACGTGGATAAAAACCTCACTGTCTAACGTTCCTCGAAATGTGAACGCAGCGCTTCATAATAAGTCCAGCAGAACGACGTCATCTAAGCTTTAGTTCTCAGACGTTCACTGAGATGACGAATCAAAGCGTTGTAATCTCACCGCGCGAGACCGAAGGTCGCAGGGTGGTGGGGACTGATCGATATGTCTGGGCTTGTAGATTGGATGCATCCGTTGGAACATGGGCATAGTTATGACCGTTGCCGAATGACGCATTCAATCGTGGGTGGGTAAATGTGTCGACGCAGACTGCTTCTACTCAACACATACAGCGGCTGTTGGCATGCCTCGAGACTTTCATTACGGAGGTGAGTTGGGGCTTGTGTTCACCGTTTTTGGGCGTGACTTCTCAAGCATTACTCTATTACCAGTAAACAAAGTTGTGTGAGGGCAAAGATGGGAATATGAATAAGTAGAAATAATTGTGTACGCTGTGTTTTTGAAAATGTTGCCCATATAGCTGGCTTATGTCTTGGTGCTCAAGTTTGGTGTGCACTGGCTGCGGTAAGTACAGCATTGTGACCATTAAACTATTTGATCAGGCGTTTTTATACCGATGTTGTACGACAGTGTGGTGAGCTGTGGTTCACATGTACCTTCCTATTGTTCATTACAGCAAGTCGAGAATGTGCCGAAGTCGACGAGCGTACAAGGATTCGGTACAACTGCCATCGAAGAGGACTGACAATCGTTGGAAGCGACGATGCATGTTAACAGTGGACTCCACTGATTGGTCTGAAGATGGTATCCTTATGACAATACAGAGGAAAAGTAGGTGTTTTTCCATGTGCTATTTTCTCTCTGTAGGTGACGCTGTTCTTAATGACGCAGACATTAGCAGTTGGTCAACCGCAGGGGAATGTGGAGCAGTCTCCAAAGTGGTAGAAGGTTTGAAAGAGTGGTTATCAGAATATGAGATTCCCCGAAGAGCAGTTACAGCACTCTTACAAATACTCAGTCCGTTGGCGAGATCTATGCCAACTGACTTTCGTTCTTTGATGAGTACAACCCGTGATTGCTCTTCAAAATCAGTACGTGGTGGACAGTATACTCACTTCGGTTTGCAAACTGCGCTGTTACGTATGTCGTATCACTGATGAATGCTGATGAAAGTGCCATCCAGTTTCACATCGATGGTGCTAGACCTTTTAAGTCGTCGAAGTTGCAGTTGTGATCTGTACTTTGCAGATTGGTTATGCCGTTGACAACCACCCCCTTCACGGTTGGCGTGTATGCTGGTCGCAGCAAACCTTGGAATGTGAACGAATATCTGTCTGACTTGGTAACTGAACTTTCTAATCTGATATCAGATGGCGTTACGGTCGGTAACATTGGGCACAATAAAAAGTTGATTATCAGCAGCATTATTTGCGACTTACCAGCTAGAGCCTTCGTGAAACGGGAACCAGAGCATACCGGATATGCCAGTTGTGACCGCTGTAGGCAGAAAGGTGTCTACATTGACCACAAGATTACTTATCCTTTTACAGACTGCCCCAGTCGTACAGACGAATCCTTTTGGCGTGCCAAGAAGCACAAAGAATCTCCGTTTGAAGCTCTGCCATTCGATATGATATACCATTTTCCTTACGACTATATACACTCCGTTTGTCTTGGTGTAGTGCGCAAGCTGGTGTCATTGTGGCTGGAATCCCCATGTAATAAAGGAGTGCGTTTGAAGTTGGACACGATTGAGAACGTGGATTCACGCATAATTGCATGCTCCCGTCTACTCAGAGACGACTTCCCAAGGGTGGAAAGCATGTGAGTTTAAGCAGTTTCTTCTGTATATCGGCCCATGGGTGTTGAAGGGAGCCATACCTCATAAGAATTACTCCAACTTCCCGGACTTATCCATTGGTATCCATGTGCTTGTCCATCCTGTATTCTGCGGAATTTTACTTGAGTATGCAAATTCTTGCCTGCGTAAGTTCGTTTACGAGTTCTTTCGTATATATGGAGCAGGGGAAATGACATAAAATATGCACATATATCTGGCGGATGTCGTCGGACATCACGGCCAACTTGACAGGTTTTCAGCCTTCCCATTCGAGTCGCACATTTACCACACCAAACGTATGCTGCACTCCCCATGCAATCCGGTAGCCCAATTACACCGCAGGTGGAAAGGTGGCAAGAGTAATAAAAACCGGTCGGTCACTGCATGTTGAAGACCACAACAACGGACGCAAAATACGGAAGTTACCACTTAAATGTTCTTTTCTTTCAAACGTCAGTCCCCATAACATAATAATTGCACACAAACTGCCTCGCCTTATTGTAGACATTACCAATATTGACGCGAACCAACCAATTCTTTTTGTAGACGTTTCGAGGTTAATGCTGACTTTTGGGTGCATGGCATCCCATCATCCATGTTGTTTATATTTCAGGTGAGCCAAGTCACCGATCATGTGTACCATCTATTTCATTCCGATGTAATCCGTAAATGTCCTTTGTACTTCGTCATCAATTTCACTTGTTATTCCGCTTTTGCACACGTTTGAAAAATGCTAACAAACATGAGCGAATAAGACTTGCTTGTGAACTTTTACTCCGCTGACGTGAACAATGTTATCTGAAGCAAACCGAAACCTTTCTATTTTCAGATATGGATAAACCAAAGTGAAAATTGAGGTCGACGACATCGAAGTTGTCGCCGTTATCAGCAGCAGCTGGATGGATGCTGCTGGAAAAACCGGTTTCTCCACGACTGCCTGGAACTGCGTATTAAAGATGTGCACAGAAACACTTGCAGCCAAATACGGACGATCCGAAGTTGCCAGTTACCATACTGGTTACCACAAGTAACTCAAGCTATTATATAACAAACATGGCTATATTTCATTGCAGTTGACTTTGAACATGCCGTAAGTGCAGTACACATCCAGTAACCTGCCTTCCAGCAACGACATAATAAACATGGGATTACCCCCTAAACGTCCAATGTAAGTTGATTGTTGCTATTTGTTAACCAATTACCATTAAACGGCCGAGGTTCACGGACGATGACAGTGAAGTGGACGGCAGTGCAAAAAGAAGGAAGTGTGAGCCTAGTCCGATGAGTTGTTCAGTTCCATCGTGCAGCCCCACAATGGAACATCGAAGACCCATCGACTCCATCATTTACGGTGTATAAACCTTCAACCACAACGGCAGTGGTGAAGAGACCTTGCTTTAGAATCAATTACTTGCAGGAAATGGCTTAGAAGGAAAAATCACCAAGAATGATTTACAAGAGATCCGTTCATCTTTTCTGAATGCTCTAAATGGTAACAGCATGCTTTGCACCTATTACATTTCCTCAGAGGTAGCCCACGGGCAACCATCGAACGGGTGCCTGCTGGAATAATGCGACTAGCGAATAAAAAGAAGCCGTGTTTGCCTTTACCCGTAAATTCGGTAACACAGTTAGAAGAAGTTGATAGAAAAATGTTGCAGTGCAAGTTCCAATCCGCTATGGTGAGTGTTAAAATTAGTAACCAGTTAAGTTTTCTTCAGGTTGATTATTTCCCATGTATCAGTGCTCCCAGTGATTCAGCTCTTCTTCGTAATATGATGGAACGATTGATGACAAGGACAGTTGTTGCACAGATTACCTATTCCGGTGCACACAACACGTTTGCATTCAAACGCACATAACTAAAGGCATTTTCAATAGGTACGGTCTGCCATATACTTTCATTTCTTCACGTAACCAGGACAAGTACACGGCAGGACGGAATACGCAACCCCCCTGGAACTGTGCTCAATAATCACTGTAAGGCGTGATTACATTGCGCACGGGACAAACGGTCCATTCCACAATCGTCCACACACGAAAGTGGGGACATCAACTTGGTAAGCTCGCGGTAACATGGTGGCATTCTTACTTATGCAGGGGAAGAAAGTGATCGTGGACCTAGACGATGCGGACGCTTTCAACATGGATGCTCGATAACATTTCGCATTTTGTACGTGTATAAACAGCTAATTTCAATAATTCTTACTTCTCTGCATTACGCACATTGTTACCACTTCGATACAACCTGCGAATAGGTCACGGTTAAACGGTTGGTTAGGTTATATGGCTGCAGGGGTGAAGGGGGATATAGGTCCGATCAGGGTACGCACTGGGATAGTAATCGGCGGAAATACTAGTGAGATTAGCGGATTTCAGCGTGCATCGTGCTGCGTTGCTATTGGTCCGCACAACATTCATGCGTGATTGGTCGAGAAAAAGGTAGTGGAAACGGCGTTTGCTGTGGACACAACACCGATTCCACTACGATCACATCTGATTGGCCGCTTGAAGAAAGGAGCGCAAATCGTAGTGGAAAAAGGGTTTGTGCTCACAGAGTCCGTATGCCCTGAAAAATTCCGAGTACATAGCAAAGTGCCGCAACAAACAGTAGACAGGTTTATATATTCTAATAATCATAGCAAGAATAATGATATCGTATGAGTTCTTCCTGAGAAGATTCCGCTCGAAAATTGTTTGTTACAGTGAATGTTATAACCCCATATTTTCTCATCTAACGTGTGGATTTACATTCTCCTTTCCGATCCCCATATTATCCACTGAGCGAGGACACATTTCTTCGACGGTTGCGCGCACGGAACTTCGTCTTAGATGAACGGTTGGCAAGATGTTCAACATTTCGACGTTTTTCGGGGAATCGACGAAATCGTGCGATGAACCTGCCAAATCGCTTGCTGGATTTTGGAATTTTGCACCCTGCTTCGCCAAAGCCGACATATCTTGGCATTTTCCGGACGCCAATTTTATCTTCTGATGGCAAAACATTCCACAGATTCGTTTGGGCAATCTTTCCTTAGTGACCTTGAACTATTGAAAAATTGTCCATTCCACGACCTTCTAGAGCGTAAATTAGTGTATCATCCCATTTGTTTGGGACTAAATCCGTGAAGCGACCAAACTATCTCTGCGTCAAAGTTTTCGTACACTACATTCGCCTGACTTTTGACTACGCCCTTCTTGACGGAAGGCTTCAGGTTTTG
>QNGE01008310.1:0-17743 GCA_008508345.1 Paragonimus westermani
CCGTGGCAAGGATATGCACTACTGACGAGCCCTAATGAGAACAAAACTCGAGTCTAGTGCTTCTCTCGAAAGAGGCCGGCTGGGAAGTCTATCTGAATGCGGAGGATGCGATGTGAGTGATGGTCAACCTGAAAAGCGGGGAGATGTAAAGAAGGGTCGTGAAAAGTCAGTTAAAGGAGACAACATTAGAGACAGCCGTCTACATATGCACTCAGTTAGTTCAGAAAAGGCATATAACAGGTTCAAAGTTCTCATATGCAGTGTATGGTGATAGTGTGACAAGCGAGTTTGCAGTGTTCATCGTGCGTGGCTTTATCAGGTTTCTTTCTGTAGACTCCAGTGCCTAAACTTAGACCCACTGCAATCATGTATGCGCTCACTGGTTCAATACCCACCCACTCAAGATGAATGAAACTGTTTGGTGCCACCGTGTGTGTCCGGGTCAAGGTAGATCTGGAGAAATCTGAGAAATGTTGGCCACCTCTCGGTCCAACATTCCTCTCTTTTTTTCCAACCGTTGACCTTTGTTCTTTCATTCCATTTCAACACAAGGTCGTGCAGTTTGGTATTTGTTCCTAATGAAAGAGGGGAATTGATGAGGTAGTGGACAATGGAAACTAACCTGTTGAGTTGCTTAATCACTTTGGACATGATAATGATTAAGTAACAAACCTGACTTTGCTTCTGTATCTGATTATCAGGCAAGATAAAACGCATTAGAATATGAAAAACGTATATGGAGTGAGTTAGAAAAGCTGTCAATAGAGGTTGTGTATAGTGTGTTTGTTACCAATCTTTTAACCGCTGTTCCGAATCATGGAAGTGATTGATTGTGTGCTAAGGGAGATTAAGTGCCCCTAGGCACTCGACAGATAATCTGAAAAACATCTTTCTTACTGAAAAAATGATTAAAGTGGGCCAACCAAGCCACCATCGCGGTTGAAACCGTTCTTGTCACAACACTGTTCAATCTCGCATGATTATGTTCAAGCACTCTGTCAGACAATCGCCTTGTACGACGACAAATATATTGTGTTCAACATGAACAAACGATCACGTGATTAAGTAACTGATAACAAACACATCGTCCATAATCTGTACTCACTGTTTCTGACCCACCCTAGTCAGTGTTCTCAGACTTATATTGTAACCAGCGTGATAACCAAACACAGAAGACAAGTCCTGTTCGCTACTTTGCCGCTTTCATTTTTGGACAAACTCAACAATAAAAGTACCTGATAATCTTGGACAGTTGGATGAATGGATTTGGCATCTGAAATATACACTCTGTTTATAGTTCCATCTATTTGCGAATTATTATCTGGTCAACTGGTTGAGATGAGTTGGAATACCGTAAGCACAATCTCACCTGTTTGATCTAAGCTGACTGATGAAAGGAGACTGTTGATTACTTTGCATTCAGATGAATGGTTGACGGTATGGGAGGTTTGTAAATTAGAAATGGTGATTAAATGAACTCATAAACAAGTTTAAAGATAAGATCAAATACGTCTACTGGGACACTACTTTTCTCATCTTGTTACTCAGATAACGTAAGTTTGAGTGTGCGGCAGTTCTGCGTGAAGAAAATGGTGGTTTTGTGTAACACGTTTGTCGAAATTTGACTGCAAACCACTTTGTCCGCAACCATGTCCAAAAGGATATTTTACTGACGTTCATTACGGGATTGCATGCTCAAATGTTACGACGAACAATCATGCTTAAAGTAGCCCACAGGTAAAAAGAAGGTCACTAAGATTAAGAGAGAGTAAAAATCCTGAGGTACCAATATCTACCGTGCATCTGGTGTACATCAATATTACCGCTTCTGAATCAAATAAGATTTCCGTAAGCTAGATTGTGGCGATAATGTGCAAACTATCACTGCTAAACAGAGACTACCTTTGGTGATCAGACCCATCTGAAGATCAACAACTCACAGCCGACTGTACGAATAAACAAGCATTCAAAAGTATATTTCGAGAAGCCCATGACATTCATATTTTCAGAATTACCGAAAACGTTACCACTTGACTCATACAGTTTGTAGTTCTAGAGATATTAGTGTGATATTCCATTATTTCTTGGCAAGGCTTAATGAGTAGATCCAGAGTTTGCCAAGATGATTATTTAACTGCTCATATGTTGTTAGAATCCTATTTAATAAGTTATGGACGAGTAGCCCGGCTGAGCTATGTGCAACGAACTCAACTGGATACAGTTTGGACATGTATCTTGAAACATAACTGAATTATAGCGAATATATACAGCCCCAGTTTTTGGACTCATCAATAAGCTGAGAGGAATGTGACAAGCAATGAAGCCGAATAATCGCTACTTTTCTCCTGTTTTTGGCCATTTTAGCACAGATAGCTGATGCATGAACTTCTAAGGACTAATCGAAATTACTTAGGCCCAAGATATTAACAAGAGCGATGTGGGATCGATTGTGTTCAGTCCCAAAATCAAAAAAAGACTGTGCGCTTGGTTTATGACACACAACAGTGGCACGTAGAGAGGGTGCAGAATTCCTCTTGTTTGCAAACTGGCCACTCAACTCGGTTCGTTACCCAATGCAGTTTGAGCTGGAGTGTTCGCGCTTCAGAATGGCGTTAGGTAACATTATGTGAATGTCATAGATGTTAGTCAAGTAATTAAGTACTGTTGGTAAAAACATTTGGAAGCTGAACGGGTGCGAATTATTGAGAAGAATTTTAAAACGCTGAGTCTGCCTGATCCAGTTAACCAGTGAGGATAGATTTCAACATTTTGTTTACTCTCTTCAGGCACAAAAATAAAACAGTAGAATATGTAACATTAATAGAAACAGTCAACGACTGAGAGTGAATGAATCAAGCGCTGTCATTAGTTCGAAGACAAGCAAATTGCGTGAATCAACAGGTTATGCACACAAGGGGATCCATCTTAGTACAAAACGTTTAATCATGATTCAAACGTATGCGTCTAACCTGAGGCAACCACGTAAAAGGCGCACCACACGTCTTGGATTACAGTCATGCATGCTGAGATTTCCGCCGAACTTATGTTAAGGCCTTCATATTCAGGGAGCTTCAAGAGTTCCGATACAGGAGTTTGGGTCACTGACTCAAAACAAATTTCATACAAAATATTTCGTTAAAAAGGTTAATGTTTCACTGTGTGCCTTACTATCACGTAATGAAACACTTGAGTACGTGCACGATGAACCTGAGACAAAAAAGTATCTGTTTTTAGTAAGGGAAACTGAAATCGTAAAACAAGTGAAATGGAAGTTGACAATAAGTGGTGTAATCCTTTCTTTCATCATATTATGAAAGGACGCTTCAGGTGTGGGGTGACTAAAGGTTTCACGTAGTCCTCCGATAACCACAGTGCCTACTGTAGTACCTACAACTGATTAGCAAAAATCATCACGGTTTGTGCAACCAAAGAAACTCGCAAAGTTAAATGTCCTCTGGTTTAATTACAGCAGTGTTTTTGTCTTGCTTTTCGTTCACGCTGAAGGAACCTACAAAGTCTGTGCTGACAATGGTGTCAACTGACGTGTCCCAGCGACTGATGAACGTGCCCTTCCAACAGCTCTAGTCAAGCGTTGATCCATCAAATCGTTCTCGTAGGTTGTAATCGCACTCAACTTTTCACAGCTGGTTCCAGTCAGGGCTTGTCTCTACACACCGAACTGCTTCAATTATATGTTTACTAGGCTGTGGCTGAGCACGCAGTTTGCCACCCAGTTATTTTGTCAGTCAACTATATCCATCGTTTGTCATGCGCGATTTTGTAACGGCCGATTTTTTCAACCAACTCAAAACCACCCGGAACCCATCAACACAGAATCAGGTGTCTACAAAATTTACAGTTCCTTCTAATCCATAATCTTCCTGTGAATCCTAGAGTTTTCTTCCCTCTTTTCAGCGCAAATTCATTGTGACAATAGTTATCACACTACAACCCCCAAGTTTTACTCAGTGTTCTTTCTATAATACCACATTTACCTACTACTCACCAGCATTCAAAATATCACTACAGAAAATAAAGACATTTTTGATTCCAACTTAGAGAGAAATCCTAGTCTTGGAGTCATCGACTCGAGTAAACAAGACAGTTACTGCATCTCCTAATACGAGTGAGCAAGGTGGGCATTACTCTCAAGCGAATGTGACAGAACTTTTGCATGTTATGTTATAGTCATGTTTAAGATGTGGTCAGTGGTGTAATGGTGAGCGCCGCTGCCTCATGAAAACATGGCCAGATTTCTATTGCTGGCTGCGTCAATGATGCACACTACTGACAAGTTCTGATAAGAGCGGAACTCGAGTCTAATGTTTGTCTTCGAAAGGGACTGACACAATGTGCATCAGACAACAATCTTCTCCCAATACCCAGACGTGTCCTTTCACAGGTAGCAGGTTGGCAGTTAAACGTAGCACTTCAAATAATTGTGAGCCGTATGACCTTTGCTAACGCAAACTATCGTAATATGAAATGTTAGTTCGCTAAGACCTCAGTGCACCAACAAGTTATAAGTGGAGTGAAGAAGCCTGAATAGAGTAACAGAGGTTTATCGGATCTACAACCGTTGACTGCTGCCTGAGATGATGACCCAACAGCAAGCCGGCAAGGTGTTTAATAGTACGTTTCAGAAACTGCAGGTTTACAAATTTATTAAAAGAATTGTGATAGCACTCATCACTTGTATATGTGATTCGAAAGTAGTTGAGCAGTCATGACCCAATCTGCAGGAAGTCTGTGACTCTATATGGCTGCTAAACCTTCAGCCGCGTGAAGCGTTCCCACCGCGGGTAACGCAAAAAAGTTTGTGGTTCAGTAGCCACGGGAAATCCACTGTGCAAGTAGACAAGAAACGGATTACTTTGTGGCATCAGGAAAAAGTAATTAGAAGTGGCGGAAATCTGGCTGACGTTTACCATGCACTTCTCTCATCATGCTCCGCAAGATGACGATAGCTCTGAATGCGTAAGCAAAAGAGACGAATACAAATAAGCTGGAAAACCGAACAGGTGAACTTGACTGACAACTGTTTCAACAATTTTTTTTATCGCTTTCTGAGAAACTGTGTCACCTTTCAAAATCACCCCGGAAAATCCCATGGTCCAGCTCAGAATATGGCTGGAAGGACTTATGCTACTAGCCGATTTGGCTAAACTGGAAGCGCCTGCGAATACAGGTGTGTAGCGAAGTATCAGTATTGGCTATCACAAAAGTGGACGTAAATAGTTCAAACCGTAAAAATAGTTTGAACGACTGATTGATATTAAATTAGTAACACTCGTTTAACTCATCTCGGAGTTTTTCTGTGTTGCTTGATCGTGTCTCGTGTGTCAATCAAACTAAATATTGCGAACTGATAGAATCTGGAGACTTCTCAGATAAGTTTACGTAGAGCTGAACAAATCAGGAATTTCATTCGGATAGTTTCCAGTACATCAAAAATACCTCAGAATCGCCTCCATTCCGGCCTACAAAATCCGCTCGTTTAACTTCACCTGTGTAACAGAACTCACAGTTCATGATATCATCCTAAATAGTATTATTTTACAACGAGTACCTGCTCAAACAAACTGTTTATTTCCGTTTCCCTGGCTGAATCCAACGGAAGTTTTAAATATCACTCTCACTAGACATTTACTGGTCACCGTTCTATTCAGTTGCGTACAGCGATAAAAACCAAAACCACGTTGGACTTAGCGTCCTATGACAACATGTTTACAAAGCACTAGGATGATATAATTTTTCATCCGTTTTAATCCATCATTTTCAACTTTAAGGAAACTCAGCATCCTTGAAATTAATGTTCAAACAACTTAAAATTATTGCAATTTAAAACTATGGTCACTTTAGGGACATTTTGTAACTCCGATTCTGCAGATAATTTAGCTAGCTATATATCACGTTAGAAATCGCTCGACCTGATTCTAATTTACTAGACTGTTAGCTCAAATTAATGGCATCTTAAGGCTTCATTGTTTGTTTCTGAAACTGTCTCCTTCACCAGACGCTTGGTAGTCCGTTACTGATGAAGGAAACGGATCTTTTTTATATTGGCTCAAACAGATCATGAAAGAGTTATTGAGTGGATCACAATAAGTTGTTACGAGAAGCGATGCTGAATACATTTGGTCCGTATTTGAATTAATTTCACGCTTTTCGCATAAAACAGATTTTTGAATTGAAAGGACAGAAGGTGAAGTAAGAGAGAGTTCGCTGCTCAGACTTGTACTCCGAAACAATTCCTTCATTAACCTCAACGGGGAACACATCTTACATTCAGAGTCGCCAGCTAGCTATGGCTTTCACCCAAATACTAAGGTAATGCACTCATAAAGCAGACTAATAACGACATTATTTGTCACAATTACGGTATCGTCCCGAAAACACTTCGGATGTCGAAACAACTAACCAAAGTCATTTATTCTGTATCAAGGTGTGTTTGTTTTAGGGTGTACCGTTTATTGAAAGTACCACTTGTCTTACTCCCCGTCAATTCTCAATGTTTCTTTTTTCAAGGTGCTGTCAACGGATATGTCCAAACACATGACACTGTTGGCAGACTTAAAGACCATGGTTGAAAGTCAACGGGCATCTGGCTCCAACGTTATCAATCTGGACAGCTATTCCTCACGAATTCAGGTATGCTGACTTCACTTGAAATACTTACGGAAAGGTTTGTTAGACTAAGATTGAACTTCAACAGACGTTGATGACAGATTGAAGTGAATATGGAATACGGGTGATTGCTGTTAGCCCCATCGATAGCTTCTGTGTATTCGAGATCTGTGGAAAAATAACGAATGAGAGTATCTTTTGTGTTGTATACAAGAGGAACTTCTATGGAATGTATTGAGCTTGCTCTGGAATAGATAACGAGATAAAGTGCATAATACTGAACATCTCCAAAAGACAGCAAGGACGGTACCTTTGGAAAATCTGAAAGTACAGAGATAGCAAAATGTGAATCAGGAATATTTTCAACTTCTCAGCTTGAGGTGAAATGCAGCAAAATGGAGTTGCGAAGGATTAACAAGGTGGCTCAAAAATTTGTCAACAGAGGTTTCACGGTCTGGGAGACACCGTCAGTTAAGAACTTGTTATTTTCGGTTGTGGATTCAAATTAATTTATATCAATAGACTGGCATTGTCTTTACCAACATTTTCTGGGTGCAGAGATTAAGACTGGTGAACCACGTACAGAATGAACCACAGCTCACTGGGCTTTATGGTACAGAAAGCCGTGATTAAAAGTACTGGCATACGGCTCATATTCATTGTCGCGCATGATGTCGTCCACTTTAGATTGAGTCACTCAGCTATTATGTATAAAGACGGCAATAGACTTAAGAGGATATCCCGTTTTTGCCAGCAACTTTGTCCCCCTGAAACCCAGCGCATTCAGTTTTGGGGTGAAAATGCTGCCACCTACTACACGTCGGATCATCTCGAATAGAACAGAAGTGTGTTTTGAAGAATTGAAAGTCACATCACAAGGGCTCCCGTGCACAGCACGCACATACACATTGAGTCTGAGTTGCATCACTGTCGTAAAAAACAATGACATGCTTTGAACTGATTCTGTCCCAGAATGCAATCAGCCACGGTATTTTGTGTCCGATCCGACTGGTCGATACTGCAGAGCGTTTGCTTTTTTGTCAGATAAACAAAGTCGTTCCTGCTTCTGCCACTATCGAGTGTTCAACATGTGCTTATTCTGAAAGTGGTAAGTTCTTACTCCTCAAACAAATCAAGCTCAGCCACTCCGGGTCTATCAACGGGATTTGTGGTCATTGTCGTCCATAATTTTCCGAGACTCATTTGTGTAAGTGTGAGACTGTAAACGAAGACTACTTTATTATACAACAGAAATGCACGAATTCTGCTGACTGACCGCTTCTTATTCTTATAAGGTCACTCTCTGGATCACCGAGCAAATGCTCATCAAGATAAAGTTAGAACAGTATTAAATCTTCCAAACAAATTCTTTTTGGAAAAATTAGTGGGAACATCCAAACAATCGGGAACAACTCACACCCACGAAAATAACAACGCTGAAACTTGAACTTACACTCGAAGTCACACATCACATTGGTCAAACCAAAAGAAGAATAAGGCCAGGCGCATATGAATGCCGACCGGTGATAAATGGATGCTATCAAAACCGTTTGTTGTAGTGCATACAGATTTCGATAGTTAACATTATAGTTTTGAATACTCGGTGGTAATTAACCCAGTACAAACCCGCTACTAGCGTGAGGTTTTCAAAGCTCATCAGCGGAAAGGAAAAATTTGCTCGACAAATATGTGAAACAGAAAAAAGTCTATGAGCTAATCAGAAACCGAAATGTTTGATCAACTAATCGATTGGGAACACCTTCTGGTGAATATACAAGCCAATAATCATGTGGTCAACTTTTGCTATTCACAGTTCAGAATTTTTTGCTTAGCTCTCGAATGATGATAGTTTGCAACCTTGATTTTCCTACACTAAATTTTCACATCTTGTCCTGACGTTGCTCTCTCAACCCTGACAGGATAAACAGTCATTTGTTAGTATAACCTCGGAAATCCATGACGAAACCTCTGCTGGAAGAATAACGCAAATCCTACTGATTAATATGCGTAGATTTAATAGACGTCTTCTATTAACAGAGAGAAGTGGAACATTCTCAGAAGTAGCTCAGTGCAGCAGACATGTGCTTGGAGTGGATAACTACCAATGGCCCACCCCAAAAGCATTTACCGTAATCTTCCTCCAGGGGTAAAAATATATGAGGCAAACAGTCGGTCCGTGCCTCACTCTTTAGTTACATTGTGCCATTTATCAGTTTACAGGCATTGCTGGTGTCTCATTATCAGTTGTGGGAATGTAAATGCCACTAAGATTCACATTTAGGCTAGTTTCCTTACCCAAACGGACGTCCGAGTGGCTCAAAAGGTTTGTTAGTTCAAAATCAGCAACAGTCTTTATCATTTGGAAGGTTGCGTTCAAAGAACTGACGCTCACTAACTAAAAACAGAAAGCCTAATATAGCGGGTAACACTGTGACAAGAATGACGCAAAATGCAAAATGTATTCAGAAGAAAACTGATATATTGAAACAGATGTTTTGTCTGAATGTAATTCACGTGCTTTTGCTGGACTGAGTCAACCCAAATGGTCTGATTGCAAATCCATGTTTATAATACTTCGGGATGTTTGTCAACTTCTCGATAAATCTCGTCTGATTGAAAATTTATGTCCACTTTTGAGACATGTTTATGTTTGAATTGTCGGTCCAATATATTAGAACAGGTGATCTTGTACACTGTAAATTTCATGGTATAAGATTCCCGGAATATACGTCTGAATGTTGCAATACCACTCTCCGTTGTCCAAGTTGTGTTAAAGTGTTTCGAGTAGTTTCTCTGTCACTGCCTAATAATTGCAGAGTGGTTCACACTAGTAATCTCTTACTGGGGCCCTGGGGCCTATCAGGTCAGTTAATGCAATAATGTGAGCAAGCAACAGCAGTCCCCGGAGGCTGGGACAAGTTACGAATATAGGTCTGAAACTTGTGACCCAGCCAGAGCATCCACTTGTGTTTTCGATCACTTTACTCATTCTTCACCGTTGCACAGTCAACGTTTGCCGAGTCAACTCGGTTAAGAGGTACTCCGATGCAAAACCTTGCAAGATGTTGTCACTTCACTGCGGTGAGTTTTCTTCTGTCGAGTGTTCTACTGTGTCAGCACCACCTTCTCTGTGTGCGCTACTGTGTAAAAATCATCCGACAGTGAAGACACTTAACCAGCTGCTCATAACCGTCTTCAAGGCCTGCAAACATGGAATCGAGGTAAGCAAAAGAATAATTCACACTGGGTAAACTGTAGAAAGAGTTATCAGGCAACCACAACTCTGATGACTCTGAACTGTTTTGATTAACTTATCGCCCGATGACCTACCTGCACACTCGATAAGTCTTTCACGGGCAGCTCTGTGAGAGAAATTCACAAATTAACAGTCGTTACTATCCGTTGCCTTACTAAAGGTTTATATTAAGTCGTTTATTGTTCGGAAATGCTGAAGGGTGTGGAAGTCAGAACGTAGTGAGTGATATTCCTTTGTTCTGTAGCTCATTGTCTGAGCAGTGATGTAACATATTTGCACTTGCAAACTCAACTGCAGTGACCAGTAATTTGTGGGCGCATTTTGCTGACTTTTGGAAAAAAGCATATATGTTTGTTAACTTCACTCATAAATAAAAACGAACAATATACTGTTTGTTGCCTCGACTGCCTGCTGTAACTTCCACGGTATGTATTCACTTCAGTCATCGTAAAACCAACAGGAGTTAGTGCCACGATAGTGGATGCAAACGGAACTCACGTATATAATATTCTCAAATACTCCCTCGATGTGACTAACAAATAATCTGTAAGAAAGAGAATATATGATAGTATGCAAAACACAACTGAATGTCAACTTGCCTGTTGCACAATGTTGCACCGTCACTAATCAATGCCGTGCTGATGTCCGAAGGCCGCGACTGAAATTACATTGGATACGCTTCAGTACAGTTGAGTTAAAACTATTCAAGCTACCTCTGGATAACAGTTGTGATCCCCTTTGCTGGAAATCGGTAGGGAAGTTAAACTGTTCAAGCTAGCTCAGGTGATTTAAGGAACGAACCATGGGCAAAGTTACTTTATTCCCACGCTGAGCTTCCTTCACCAAAATACCGTAGTTTCATTCGACCCAACTAGTTTTCGTGTTCATGCATTCATCTGAGAGTTGCTTATCCCTGTCAGATTGTTATCAGGCGAATCGCATGCGTCTGTCCTTTTTTAAGCAACATGAATAATCCGTGAACGTCTATTTAATCAACATCATATCAGTTTTCATCCGTTCCTCGGATTCAGTTCAAGTTCAACAATCTATGCATTTTTGTCACACATAGACGGTGTTCACCATATGACACACGGGCAATGGTCTTAAGTGGTTTGGCGGGTCAAAAAAATATCTGCACTGTAGAGTGACAAGTAAAGATTAGTACACAATGACCAGTCGGACTAATGAGGCATCATCTAACACCAAACACCAACTGGCCCACTCACTCTAGATGAATGTGTACTACGACGGTGTGAATCTAGCATAAGAGTGCAACTCAGGAAGATTATAATTTATGGATTATTTTAACTGGTAACCGCGTGTGACCGACGGCATCTTCTGTCGGGCTCTATCGTACAAATAGTTAGTCAGTGAATTAATGGCCAACACATGTGTTATCATTTTCACAACCATGTATAACTTACTGAGTAGGAAATTTCATTTTTGTCCCGGACGGTGGCATTCAACATATTTGGGTAACTCATGATTGGCCACTTACCTCATTTCCAGTTAGCCGTCAACAGGCTTATGAGTTTTTCGTTGATTATATCCTTAAATCAGGTCTTCTTCTTGTCACTACGGTGAATTGACCGCAGTTTTCATGTGTGGAAAGATCAGTCAGTGTACGATAGAATTATTACACTCTATCTCAAAAGTAAAGAGAGGTGAGGCGTGTCAAATATCATGCTTAGTTATGAGTAGTAAACACTAAAATTTCACATATGCTTATGGCCTTAAAATACATATAGTATAAAAAATTGGAAATCTGTTGCACAGCAAGTGAATAGTGGGTTATAGTACCGACAGGTTGGAAGGTGTTTCACATGAGAAGAACGTGACACACTGGAAGCTCTTTGTGAGTTTACGTGTGTACGGAGTGAATATTCACTCGCGCGGACTGAATGAATCGGTTTGCCAATTTCGACATTCTGATTTCGCGGCACCAATCTAATGTTTGGCTACTGATGAATAACGCTTATCCTTCCGGTCAATATTTCACTAATTTACAACAGAAAAATATGCAGCACGTATTGCACTTTAGTGGTTTACTATATTGTTGAATGTCCACCGATGAGCTGCAATTCCTTTACGAAAGTTGAACGGAAAGGTAAACATCTGAATCAAAGGGTGTAGCTTTCAACAGCGCAAGACAAAATTGGTTCAGTTCTTGCGTGATTTGCTATCTGATCAGCTGAATTACGTCAGTCTGTGGATCAGATTGTTAGTTGTTCTTCTTATAGGTGAGCAGTAATGGTGCCGTCTATTTTCTTCCTGCTTTGCACCGTATTCAGAATGTGTTCCTGAGTCACAATATCTTAGACATGGTGAATTCGTGTTTAAGAATGAATGCTCTTCAATGGAAGTCATTCAGACACCAAGTGAGCAAAGTTGAGTCCATTCCAGCGAAGGTATTACAAGTGTTCTAGCCATATCATTGTTTCTCTTAGTTACGAGTGGTCTAATCAATTGTGAATTGTGGAACGATCAAGTTTGGTATATTCTGGGAGAATTCAGTGAATGACTTTGGAGAACATTAGTATAGTTTCCCTTGAGGTGTAAATCATCTCTTAAGACATCACCCAGATCAGACTGACCATTTCCATGATGAACGGGTTTCCTGTTATTCTTAAAGAGCATATTAAAATGAACCGGTGGGGTTTCAGGAGAATTTGCTCAACCAAAACTAGGAAACAGTGGTGTAGAATGCTTTGGTTGGTATCCTGAGTCAGTCGCTGAATGTCAGCTGTCTAACATCAGATTATCATAGAATCTTGACAAACCCTGTGTTCGTGGATGGCCAAAAGCCTTCGAAAAACTTCGTAATCGGTTGCATATCGCTAACTGGAATTTACTGTCGGTAGTGAGATGTTTATCGCCGACTGGGAAAAAGTTGCATAGTTCGGAGATGAAGGTTCCGGTTAATATATTGTATGTAACTAGTAAGAGAAGACGCCTGAATGTCACGTGCTGAAGAGCAGTCGGAAACAGATTATCTGAAAATACCATTTGAAGTTAACCAAACTTTCAAGAGGATTTCACGGTTGACTAATGACAAAACCTACGGGTTACTGTTGGCAGAGCTTGTGTCATGCATAGATGAATGCAGAATGGTAATCCATAGTGGTAAAAGGTTCAATTTCTTATGAAACTGATGAGTGAGTTCGCTACCAGATAAGAATGACAAGGCAACCAATGTTCTATTATAAGCACCTGTTTGGAAGTGGCTAACTTATGGACAGTAGTAACTTCAGTTTAACTCCTAAGTGAGAATTCTCCTTCTGCAAAAGACTACAGTGTTTGCGTTATCGTGCGTGTACACTTCTGTTCTATTTGCAAATAACATTGGCCCTCACGATTGCTGAGAATTGGCAAAACAGCTTTCAAATACACACCAGTACAGTGACCACGCGGTGACTTACACAATCTATCATCACTCCGATGGTTTGGCTGCAATATAGACCGCGTTTGAGTCCAGGTGAGATGACTGGAATTGACAGTCAGGCGGACTTATAGCAACGGACATGGCAGAGCAAATGCTGATGGACATCATGCAATAATTTGAATTTGAGAATATCATACATCGCATTAGTACCTTGCGTGCACAACAGATGTAAGGAGTTTCTCGTGAAAGATAAAGGCTACATCCCGGTTCAGGCCATTATAATCCATTTTGAAGTTAGGCATGCGCAGTCATATGGGATAGAACAATTTTGGTCCATTCTACCACTTGGGACCTCAATACGCGTAAAAAACTATCGTTCCGCGCAAAATGTACTTCTTAATTTGTTGTGTTTTCAAAATGTTGGGTCTTAGCGTCATGAGTGTATAACAATTCAGATGACTGAAACTAACAGAAAGGTTGTCATCAAGAACATGTTTCACAACAGATCTCATCCATATTACTGAGTCTGCCTAACTAATTCTCCTTAGTACGAAATTAATGGTCAGCAATAACGTCAGCGGAGTCCGGTGAGAACTACTTCAAAAAGCCTGCCGGAACAGACGATGCTCTGGACTGTATGGCGGGTATTGTATGAGAGAGTAGAACGTGTAGGTGACCAAACGTATATGTGAGATATCCATGCTCTCTGCGCGGGTTCATAACAGCGGACAGAGTGCTCACAATGTCTGCTTAAAGTGCTTCGGTCACTGGTTCGAATCGGGCCGAAACGCACGAGTTCTGCATTAATTCCTTCTCCAGCTTGTTAAATCTGCTCACTTGCTTCAAGTGACATAGAATTATGGTGTCTGGCGTTATCTGTGTGAAATAAAAAGGTGAGAATTCTCCTCCTCTCCAACCGTTCGAAACGCTAGCCTAGCATCCAACTCATACTTCGTTTGACCTAGTGTAGTGACCACCTTTTCTTCAAGAATCTACGTAGGCTCAGGCATGAAAAAGCACAATTACTGCTAATGAGCATTAATGAGAACTTCAGCGGAACAATGTTCACTAAAGTGGATCAGATGGATTAAGAAAGATATCGCGTATTCTGAATTATTATCGGTTTGTTCCAATCACCGACGTGAACAGTTCATCACCTACCTATTTTTGATAAAAAATTTATTTATAATCTCTGGAACTAATTATTTTTTAAATGTGTGAAAAAACACAACACACTAATTGACGGGACGGATTTTAATATGCAATCATGAATGAATGAAAAAGGGGAGAAAACCTTAGAATGGGTACCTAACTAATTTTAGAAAAATGGATAACGAATCGGTAAAACAGAATTTAATTAGATATTTTTAAGTTCTCTACGAGGTGGTAAACTATCTGCTTTCAGTGTGTTTTACGAAGGATGCGATAATTACAATGCTGGTCATATACTACATTCTTGGAAGAAAAATCCTCTCCACATCCTTGTTTAATAAGCTTTAATAACAAGCCATCAGTGTTACATTTCTAGTCCATCCTTGGCCAGAAATCGTCACCAACACCTCTTGAGAAACCACCTTACAATTCTGTATGTTGTGACCATAACAGACGCTTGAGTAGGAACGATATCCATTTTCGAACACCATGAACAAGGTGTGCAGAAACGTGAAGTCACAAGAACAAACACCGTTTCGTGTGAATGATATACAACCACATCTCTTAGCAGTAGTGCATGAACAACACCCTTGGAGGCACCTATCGGAAAAGGAAAGAATGGCGAATCGATAAATACCCAAGAATTTTATCGATATCAATGGAATGTTGTTTTCAGTTGATCGCTGCTGTCTTGTCTAAACACAACTCTAAGCCGGCTTCCTGTGAGGATATCGATCAACTAAAAATATCATCTTCTTGGGACTCATTACTAGTAAATATGCTTGCTAACGTTGAGATATGAGCTCATATAGGCGTTGTAGTGAACTAAATGTGACCAGTGTACCAATAGCATCACACCGAGTAACATCAAAGTAGTACAACTAAGCGCTCAGCTGTGTTTGTCCGTAAGTATTGATCAGATTTCTTTTCTGTCGAGAACGAAGGTGTTGTGTGGTGGCAGGAACGAATTTCCTGTTTTAGTGAGCTTCTCAAAATAGGTTGACCGGAACGCTTACCTGAATGCCGATTTTGTTCCCAGTTTAAGGAAGCTGTAAGCTACCGGCTGCAACAGTGAAACTCCTCAGGAGTGAGTCACATTAGATACATACAATAAACGTTGTTAAATATAGATCGTTCGGGAACGTGCTTGTAGTTATTGATCCGAATTGTTATTCTCGTCTAAAATAAACTGATTTTGGCTACTGTAATTTTTAGCAATTTCCTCTGGCAGCCTGAACGTGTGTCACGGGTTCTATTACGCTTCTTAAAATATATAACTTATCAGCAGCCCATACGACTAGGTTTTCCATGATCTTGGGTAAAATGATTTGAAGCTCAA
Source organism: Paragonimus westermani (assembly GCA_008508345.1). Taxonomy (NCBI): domain Eukaryota; kingdom Metazoa; phylum Platyhelminthes; class Trematoda; order Plagiorchiida; family Troglotrematidae; genus Paragonimus; species Paragonimus westermani. Next base: position 15,757 of record QNGE01008310.1, read on the forward strand.
CACGATAAGTCGAAGCGATGTTCCACAGTTCTTCATGCTGTGGACATTACAAGAATGCATGGTCGATGCCTCCAGTTTAATGTCATGGCGAGCGGTAGCCGATACAATACAAAATGAGATGCTGAGACAGCGAGACTATGTTGTTAGGCTAATTTCTCATGACACCAACTTACTATTGAAGATTTTAGCATCGAAAATGAAGCCGTCGTGATATGGAAGTGGTATTCTCTCCTCGATTAACCATCTTGAAGGACATTTAGTTGGTTCAGTCGAATGGATTCACGAAGTAACTGTACTGTTGCTGAACAATATGCGTGTTTAGGGGATTCTTTTACACTGATCAGCCGCCAAGGTATTCATTATGTGTCCACACTGTAAGGGGTGTTTTTATATTCTGCTGTGTTCACGTTTAAGGCTCGCCATAATTTGTCGCCAGTAGTGCTGGTAGCTCCCTGCAGTGGCCATGTATCTGCATACGGTTATTCATCACCAAAATTAACCTGTGTTGTACCCATCATCTTTGTGTGGATCACAACGACGTGGATAAACAGCCATTTGCAAAGTCTTAAACGATTCATTCGAAACCTATCAGCGCGTTATCAAAACACCTGCATCTTTTACTCAACATGATACCTGCCCTTAAAAAAGCAATGAAACGACTACCCACTGTGCTCTCTCTAGGTATAAGAACGTCTGATTTGCCGGCTTCTCACTCAAAGCTTCATTATCCCTCAACAAGTGATGCTATCTCAACAGAGATCAAGGGGAACGCTTCAGGGCTGAACTGGTAGAACATGCACTTGGTAGGAACGTGCAGTTTCCGTTGCTGGATTTCTCATAAGTGGATCGTTTCGCAATTAACAAACAATCTATACTGCTCTTGCTTACTACCATCATATGACACACTGTTTGTGTTGGTGGGTGCCAATCATGTTTTTCGCGTGACCCTAATCTGGAGATTCTATCTGGTGGGCACCAGTTATAATGTGAGATATTTCGTTGATGTTTTCCTACTGTGAAATTTCCGGGCTGTCAGGTTTTTACGGATAAAACTCTTTATGACCAACATGTCTGCACCATTGCTTACTAGCGGCGGTTGCCCTAACGACAGACGCATTCCAAGAAAGCGGTAACGTTGAAAAACGCTTTACTTTCACAGCCATGTTTCATTGTTTTGTGGATCTTACTTGTCGCTAACATCTTCTGGTGACAGATAAAACAAAATTTTGAAATTTGATCACAAATATCATTTAGAAGTAATTCATGGTTACTCACAACTACTACCACTCTGCAGATGTGTAATCGGACTGTGACCTCTGGTTTCTCTTGCTTCAGATTTTAGAGTGTCTGATTCACGCCTCAGATCTAAGCAATCCAACCAGACCATTTCCAATATATCGTCAGTGGGTAGAGCGGATTATGGAAGAGCTGTTCCAACAAGGAGACAAAGAACGTGCTGCAGGCATGGAGATCAGCCCAATGTGTGATCGAGAGACGGCCTGCATAAACACCACCCAGGTTAGTTGGGAGATTAACCTAAAACCAAACGAGTGGACTGTGTATACGGAAAATTACAAGTGGATTTGTATGTCAGACTATAACCTAGTTCATTAGGCTAATTGACTAGAGTGGTCAGAAGGGACGAGTTAAAATACGATTTCTATTCATACATTTGCAGCCTGAAACCACAAGTTTCATTAAAAGCAAAACACTAATGGTCAGCTAAACAAGGAAATGCATGGAATAATGTGATTCGTGCGTGTTACTCACAAATGAGGCAACAAGTACTGATTAAACAAATAATACTTTTATGCGTAATTTTGGCAGGATAACAGTGTCACAACAAGACCGATTCATAGTGCACAAAAGTGCCTGGTAATCCGGTCAAAAGGCGAAACCACATGTTTTCTACCGGTTGTCACACTTACCAGCTTGTCCGCGGTTGCAGCATAAGCTGCACCAGTAGGACTGAAGATGCGTCTAAAAC
>QNGE01008312.1:0-17741 GCA_008508345.1 Paragonimus westermani
CCAAGCGTGCTTCTCTCACATGCGTTGGGAAATATATATTATCTATTTATGTATGGACGCACATATATATACATACGATTACATGAATATATATAAGTATATGTAAATATGTACACAGGTCTACATACATTCGGATTAGCTCGTCACAGGGACCGAAGCCAGAAGACGCCTGCGCTTAACCATCGCAGCAAGTGGCTTGCGCCGCACCACTTGCACTTCCGCCAACACATCACATATCCAGTGTACGCCCAAAGGAATAAACCGGGAGGTGTGCCAGTAGGGCCTTTGTGTCCAGCCGGCCAATACTGGCTAGTCAGTCGATTTGCTAGTATGGAAAGGTGTCTCTTAGCTCCCGGAAACTAAACGGAGGGAGGCTGTAATGGCGAGATCTATACTGGACAAAGAGATTTGTGGAGTGCAACACAGGAAGCATGGCAGTGTAGGAGCGCAGTTCAGTGCATCTCTGAGGAGATGAAGATGATAAAGGAAGTTCTTACTGAACTATGAAAAGCCAGACAAACCATTCATCATACAATACACCTACGAAGCCATAGAAAAAAATGGATAGGAAAAATGTAGATACTCAAGGTTCTAAACGAGGAGCGGATTGAATATCGCCGATCAGGCTGTTGTCCGATGGAGTCGTTAACGGGAGTTTACTAGACATACTGATATGACCTACCTGATCCTAACGTACTCATCGTCTCTTCGCCGACGGTGTACTATGAGTAGGTTGGTGACCTACTAATCCCAAACGACCGCACACATCGCGTCGCCATACAGTCACGCCACAGCGACCTATGCAACTGATGGTTCCTTTGAGTACCGCACGCTTCCGCTTGCGGCCGCGCAATAATTGCTCGTTGAACTTTCAGACGTTCGCCCGAATCGTATTCTCCCAGGCCGTCCGGTTCAAGACCAAATCTTCCCAAGGTCTAAGATCAATGTTACAATGTGAAACACTTACCTGCACAATATCCCGGTACCTCCGTTTCTGACCATCGGGATTTCGCTCACTTACTTTCACTTGTCCGTACAGTAACTGCTTCGGGATACGGTCATAACAGTAACTGCTTCGGGATACGGTCATCGCCCATCCGACAGAAGTGGCCGAGCCAACGGAGCTGATTCAGCATCAGCGGGGCTTCCACTCCGTCTTTGTCCGCTCGCCGCAGTACTCCACTCTTTTGACTCATGTTCGACCACCGAATACTCAATATGCGCCTCAGACATTGCACATGGAAGCGGCTTCGATAGCTCACGTTCCGCTGGTACACTGTCCACGTCTCAATGCCGTGCAGTAGTACAGGCAACACCATTGAGGGGTAAACACACATCTTGGTGGCCATCTTCAGGCCGTGATTCTTCCAGACACGCCTTTCAAGACGCTGACACTAGCCTTCGCCACACGCGCTCGCAGCTCGCGGTCAACTGACAAATCTGTAGACAAGTTGCCACCCAAGTTGCAGAAATCCCCGCAGCTATTCGCAGCGTCTCCAGCGATGCGAATTTCGGGTGGAGGTACAGAAGCAGCTCCTCCATCAGGAGAAAGCCGAAAGAAGGAAGACGTCTTACCTGTGTTGATGTTCAATCCAAACGCTGATGCTGCCGAAACGAAGGATGTGGCCAGAAGTTTCAGTTCTTATTCACCGCGTGCCAGCGACGCACTGTCATCTGCGAACATAATGATGCACATCGTTGAAGTCTGTAGCTGGGTCGGGGCGTCGAAACGCCGGATATTCAACAGCCGCCCATCCGTCCGGTACTCGAATTCAACACCATGCTCTCCAGAGTTCTAAAAAGCAAATGTTGTCATAGCTGAGAATAGAACACAGCCCTGATTCACGCCAGTGACGATGTCATTGTACTTTACTCGAGTGGTGCGTGCACCCCCTTTATTGGAGCTCAGCTTGTCCTCATTGTTTTGAACCTGTTGACTACTAGAAAGGGTTTTTGACCCGTTCAGCAGCAAATTGTAACCCATTCCCCGGAAACGATCTGTCGATCGAAACTGTTGAGGCTGTCTGAATATTCACTTTGATAATTTGTTCACTAGTTCCGTGGCACTACGATACAATTTTGTTTTGAATATTTGTGATCATTGGTTTATCGCTACGCGTTGCTTAACGTCTTCGTGGAAGATCTTACGAAGAGTATGGTTAGGGCGTCCCTGAAGTCTCGCGGCATCGCCTCGTGCTCCAAGATTGAGTGGGCCATCTGGAGCAAAACGCATTACAACGCCGTTCTGCCATTCTTCAAGATCTCGCCTGGCAGCCCATCCTCGCCTGCAGCCTCTTGATGTCCTGTTGCGGCTGACTATTCACAGTCATCCAATCAATTGTAGCAGGTGGGTTTAGCAGGGTACCGAATTGTTTGTGCCATATTCTCATGACGCCCTCCGGCTGGCTGCGAGTATAGCCGGTGTTCACGTCTACCAGTGCTTTGGTAGACTGAATAGGTAGACCGAAGATCACCTTGAGCAAATCGTAAAACTCCTTGTGTTGCCGACGGTCTGCGAAACACTGCATACGCTCGCCCTGTTTCCTCCACCAGTTGTTCTTAATTCAGCGAACACGCCCGGCCTGTGGACGGCGGATATTCCGGAACCTAGCCTTCTTCGCTCCATTAGCCGGGTTCATTGTGGATGTGGAAAACGCGGCATTCTACTCTAGTACTGAGTTGGAGATAACCACGTTGTTGTCATCGAGCCAGTCCGCGCGTTTCTTGCGCTCCATACCGATCGTCCCGGTGGCTGCAGCCGTAATCTGTTTTTTGGGTTGCTGCCACATACCCTCGATGGTAGTGGATACGGAGGCGCTGTGCATGCATTTGACGACCGCACCTTGAAAGGTAGTCTTCATCTCCCAGTTCTCCAGCCGTCTGACATTCAACTTCTGCTGTCGGCCCGAACATCAACAAGAAGCAGAGTTACATACATAAATAAGCAATTTGGTCCTGACCAGCACATGATCCGTGCTACACTGAGCGCCGCGCATCACCCACGTGATGCATACAAGTATGCGTGTATGCATACGTATATAAACATATATATACCTACGTATACACGTATATGTACATATACATGTCTGAATAAACAAACATACTGACATATTGAATAACGCATGGAGTGGTACTGCATGTCCAGAAGGCTGCCAATATAATCCTCAGTCGCACACTAGGACGGTCGACCGTCCTTTGAGTGTCTTATGTAAGACACTCAACAATTCCACTAATGAAGCAATTTCAGCCTCAGAGTTCCCAACTTTCATTACGAAACGCATGCGGAGGACTCAAATTACTTATTAGAAGCCCAGTTGCTCCCAGCTAATTTTTCTTCACTCACATTGCATGACCATTATTTTGTGAGCGCGCGTTCAGAATGACTGGCCATTTGTAACACGGTGTTTGAAGGCTTATTCTGTAAAGAGATGTTGACATTGAGTTTCCGTTTCAATAACCAATGTAAGGTCCTACTGAATGATTATACTGAAGTGGTATATTGTCCCATCTACAATAACTAAAACATTTCACTATCAGTTGAATTGTGAAGACTTGTATAATTGGCCGAAATGTGTACGAATCCAGTTTACAATTTGGTGGCCATCCAGTCGCCATATACTAGTAAGGGTATAATTTTATTGATCAGTGCAATATCCTCTTTGATTCTAACTAAGTGATATATTGTCATATTTCAAATAATAGCTGAGGTAGTCCGCTTTCATCTACATCTTGACTCGGGCGAATGTTGAAAAGTTTGCAAAATTGAATACAGAACGCAAAAATCAGCGGTTACATAGAAAAGTGAAGACGAAAATCACCAGACGGACGAACACTTATCTATTATGTACGTTCCATAAATATTCATTGCATGTTTGACGCGTAAAATCGTTTTGTTTATAAAAAATTGCCGATATATAGATAGCGCTGTGCAAAAGCGTAATTTCGTTAGGATAGGGCTCGGAAAAAGACGAGTTCGTTAATAGCGGCAATTACGGAAAACACAGGCAAGCGTTGGTAACGAAATAAAGTCTGCGAAAAAATGTTCAGTTTCACCATCTTTTGAGCGACTTCTAGATGTTCATTCAAGACACTCAAAAGACGGTCGTGTTACTTAGGATAAGACCCGATGGCCCTCATCGACTATCCATGGAATGCCGTATGCCCAACCGGTTAAGGACACATGAAGCTTCCACTGAAATAAAACTCACAGGCATTCATCGCCTATCCGCGGAATACCGTATGTCCAATCGATTGAAAACCGGAAGGCTGTCACTGAAATAAGACTCAGTAACCTACGTCGTTTGTCCCCAATGAACAATTGCACGCATGTTAACAATGGGTGAGCAGGGCTTAGGTTGAAAAACAAATTGTAAATAGCCCTGTATTGAGACGTTTGGTCATTCCAGTTTGTCCGGAGAAAGACAATGAGGCGGTTTCCGTGTTGCTTTTGAGCGTACGTTTGCTGACTTCACATTAGTTGCTGGATCATCCCGGAGTCAACGCAAATGAAGTCGGCGTTGGTACCAAAAATAGCACTGGAAGCAATGGACCCAGTTGACTTTATCCTCATTCAAGTCAACCGGATATTCCTCCAGCTGGCATGCGTTAATCCCGGACGACTAGTGGTTGTTCGAGCAGCGCTTGGTCTTCCCACAACGTCTACCGATATGCTGGATCCACGATAGTCGCGTCTATAAATTCTGAGCCCGTCGAGCAACCAATTCGGCGCCAAAAAGGAAGACGGTCGTATTGGCGAGTTTCTTATTAATAAGGTGCTAATGTTTGAAAACAGTATGATAAACCGAATAGTGGAAGACAACAACAAACCTTTATATTAGATCCACCAAATATACAAGTTCCGAGACAAGCGGTTCGTGTGAATATGACCAAACGCAACAGTCTGGTAATGGCTAAGCGGTCAGGCGCAAAGGAAACCAGGGCACATATAAACGAGGGTCCGGCACGGGAAAGTAAGGAAGAAAAACTGGGCGAAACCAAGTTTTCCAAGCAAACGATATCAACATTTAATAATACATCAAGATGAGCATTCATAGGGGAAATGGTTTGTCACGCGCGTAACTTGAGCGGAAGGGTCAGATTGTAAGAAAAGCTCGCAATCGGTACAAAGAATTCCAACGTAAGAAGACGGATCAACGAGAAAAGAATAACTAGAGCAGGGACCGTGGCCGCCGACGTTCTATCAACACACAACAATCACCAAACACTCATGCGAGCAGTTGCTTCAACAACATATATGGCAAACTTCATTGCGTACAGGCTTCAAAATCCTCTTCGTCACAATACGCCTCCTCATATTCGTTTCGATTTGTCTCATGCCACCCTTGATGACGCCTAAAACGCGCCGTTTCTGAGGGATTCCCTATGACTCCTTTTTGCGGCAAATTGTCATCATCCACTCGACTTTCGAGCGCGCACTTTCTGCGCCCTGTGGGAACAACTGAGACGCACGTGCTGAGAATGATGGAGGTGTGATTCAACTCATCGGACTGGCGTATGGCCTTGGTGGTGGATGATATGGGGTTCAGGCGATTGTGACCGGTAGGAGGGACAGTGCTAGAAAGGGGGATATCTCAGATGGTTAGCAAGCGTTTTTTCACCCGATTCACCTGTGATCCTTCCTTAGCAGCGGAAAAGCAGTCATACCGGTTATCAGCTGTTTGTGTTTTATTCTCGAACTACAAATTATCTAACGAATTCCTTCCGCTTATTCACACAGTCTGTCGTCCAGAGAATGGACGGTGTATTATGAGGTCTGGGTGATTTGATAACAACTCATTCACACAACAGATCGCTGCTACGTGCTTCCTGTTATCATCATCACTCATGCAACGTAACATAACACCAATATCTCGACATACTTCTTCCGCGTTTCGAATCCTACCCAACCGAGAATGTGCGACAGGAGTGAGCATGCATACTACAGGTTTCTGCGAGTTACTGTCCTTCCAATTTCAGCTGATCGCGTGACTCAATCAGCTGGTTCCGAGAATCAGCCTTGCGCTGCTTCTTGCGTAGGTTTCGCAAGTCGTCCGAATGCATGGTAATGTCGGACTCACTTTTAATGTACAACTTCATTCCACGAGTACTTCTGAAGTTCCCCATCATTTCCATTACATGTTTCTCATCTGCCAGCGACAGACGTTTATTTCTAGAATGTATGCTAGGCCGTCCAACTTGGAAGTCGTGTGAATATTCCAGTTTGGCCTTCCCAAAGCGATATACACCACCACGACATTGAACTACCCAAGATGTCTTGCAGCCGTAATAGCCGAATCTAGAAGGTAATGTCATACAAATTTTACAAATATATTAGTGTTTAGCGGCTACCGTCCGACGTGTACAGTGTACATATTTATACATGACACTTCCGCACTGGCAGCCTGGCAGTAAGTCAGTCCCCGTATGTTTCTCGGAACATGATGCCGTTCGCGAATTATTGATGAAAAAACTGTTGCGGGTTCCGCGTCGGAATTTGTTCAGGTCCCCCAGGTACTCCTGGAAGTTCTGAGAATTCACCATGAATATTCTCCAAAACAAGTTCTAGTTGTTCCCCGCCATGCTGATTTGCCGTACGGAAGCGTTTTGCATGTAATGAACCATTCAGACACCAACTAGGTGCGACGATTTTGAGTTCCGTGTAATGCGCAATCTTCATTTTACTGAAAACAGTCGTAACACTCACTTTATGCCAGTTTTCAGATTATTTTTGTATGAAGGGAAATGTGCGCTCGGAATACGTGGGTGCAATGCGCGATCGGAACTAGGTAGCTCGCAAAGATTGAACTTGAAGCGACATTCGTTACACGGCTGCTTCGTTCTTCTCTCATACCGCTACGTCAACGCTGTGCAGGAAGATCTCGAACCAACTGACAGTCAGATAAATAAGAAGGACACTTGTATTTGAACTATCGCCGCGTGTCGCGTAATATATCTTCGGCCGTGATCTCTATCTGCCCTTCCGGTTGTATATGACGGTGGAAGCCGGTTTCCACTTGTATCCCGAAGAAAATATGAGTGGCTAATATGCTGAATGACCTTGAATCCGAATTTTCTCATTCGTTGCCGACATATGTATACCGCATATATGAGACATACATAAATCAATGGAGGGATAATTTCTGTGGAAGTTTGGGAGCATGCGATAGCGTCCATATGGTTAGTTTGTGTGAGAAATATGCGCGTATGTATCCATATATATCGATATATATATGTACATATATGTGTGCAGATATAATTATGTGTATTTATGCCGCGGGACACGATCACTAGGCCTTGGATATATCAAAGAAGATAGTATATGAAATGAGGTTATTGTCTTTGGCTCCGTCAGACTACCGATGAAGACAAACATGATTGTTGTGCGTGACCCGTTACGAAGGAAGCCATGCTGCGTGGACGAGAAAAGATGGTTTGAAAAGAGGTAATTGACAATCGCACTTTTTGACAGGCAAGGAATACCGGTAAGACTGATTGGCTAACAGCTAGTTGGAAGGCGCCGGTCGCCCATTTCAAATATGGGTGTGACCACCGCCTCATTCCATGGGCTAGGGAGACTGCCAGTATTGAGCGGGCTTGAATAGCTTATGAAGAGGTTCGGTTAGACTTGCAGTTGTTCCCTTAGTATTCTAAGGTGGTTCTGGTCAGGAGCCATTGCACTGTATGAATATACCTTGAATAAAAGGTAACCAACATATGCCACAGAACGATACCGCCTACTCAAACCTGGACACGTTCGAGTTACCCGAAGCTTCGAAGAGGTCGGATGAGGTAGAACGATAAAAAACCTCATTCGTAGTGAACCTTGGCCGCGCAATGCTAGTCGAAGCCACAGAGGGTCACAGTTTTCGGAAGACTGTAAGCCATCGTCAACCACTAGTGTAGGAGACATTGCTGAAGGAAAATCGCAGAAACCCACTTTATCCTCCAGGCGGAGTCAGTCCGGTAAACTGAATACTTCGGGACACTCAGTTTACTGTCAGCGATATTACATGAAAGCCAGGTCTTCGTGAAAGCAAAAATGCGGAACTCGCGAGTACAGAGTTTGTGATGTCTGGAAGCAGCCCCATAACACAACTATCTTCGCCCTGAGAACCTCCTGCTTCATTTTTGTAGCTGCCTCCTCCATGTGCGCAGCTGAGAGAGCAACCCTCTCACTGGTGATTACAACATCGGGAAGGGCAAGCGCTATGTACTCATTCAGAGACTCTAGTTCCAGCTTTATCTTGGACAGGGCCCATTGGAACTCCTCTATCTTGCTCCCTTTGAAAGAGACAAAATGAGACACAGAAGAGCCCCGCGGTTGCAGTCGTAGGTTTTCCGCGTCGCTTCACTTTTCGTGATGTGTATGACCAGTGAATGGTGGAGCGTTGCCCTGGCTATCGTGGATCTGCAACTCATGCGGGTATAATTGAGGGATGAAGAGGCTAGCTGTTTATACTGGTGTTCGTTGAGGCCAGTGCATTTGAACTGAAACCATTTCTTGCACTGGTAGCACTTTATGCTGTTTTGTACGGATAATTTACACCCATACTCGCCGTAGTCACCTGCTGCCCCAAAGTGTTTTCTGAGTCCAAGCAGTGTTAGGTCAAACGCGGGTCAGTGATTATGGGGATGAGCCATATGCAATATGGACAGCTAGTTCTTAATGATTCAGAGAAAAGCGGACGCGATAAGGCGGGAAAAGTCGGATATTATATGAACCAAATAATTCAATAAGTAATGAAATATTATGTTAGTCTATAACGAACAACTTTATTCGTGTGCGATTCCTCATGCACAAGCCGCCCGTAGGAGAGAAATATGAATAGACAGTGAAAGCGAGAAAATTCAAACCAAATTCCGAATTACCTGCGTCAAACACTCTGTCACCTATAATCATTTGCAATGATCGTGCATATTTTAACGTGCAAATCACATATGAGTTGAGTAATACCTCATTATCTCCGCGTTGTCAAAAGCACCACCATCGGGACTTCAGGTCAGCGTCCGCTGACACTGGAGTTTGGTTCCCAGCAAGGCTTTCGTTGGATTTCCGTTCCTGCTGTCATTCGTTTGTTTATCATCGGTACCGATTCCCTACGGCATTTTGAACTTTTGGTCGATAAGCGACGCCGCAAGCCGGCAGATGCAACCGCGCCATTCAGCACTAATAGCAATAGTACAGTACTCTTAACCATTAGTCCTATTTGCGCAACGCCGACTGCCCCACAGGCTTTTGCGAAACGCTTTCAACAGTGTCCGCAACTAATGCGGACATCGAAAGCCGTGCCCACTGTGACTTCCGATAGCATACATCACGTCGGAACCAAAGGCTTACTCAGATTCGCAGGGCCCGCATTTCAGCCTCTGAGCAACTCACACTCGCTGAGGCAGATTTCGAAAACCTGCTCGATCCGAAATCATCCGCCCTACCGATAGTTATTCGGTCCCTTCTCTTTACTCCGTTACTGAAATACCAGGATTTCCCGAACTGCCTCGCAACGGAAATCTTCCTCAAAATTGTTTTGGATTGCGCTTATCATGAGATTACCATGGCAGCCAGAGTCGTGCTCATGACCACTGTGATTAATGCACTTGATTTTTGAATTTTCACTGACGTCATTTGGGACGACCGGTTCGGTCCAGAGGTTTTAACGCTTCTTGCAAAGATGGTCCACAGTCTAAATTTCTTTTATCGCTATTTCTACGATAGCCTAGTAGCCAGCTCATCTGAAGAGCAGTGCCTCTCACATTTCGTAACGTTTTCAAACGTTTGACTATCTATGACACTGTGACCAACCCGCCAAGGTGTGATTCATTGAAGTCGATCGTTCAGCCTGCATTTCACTGAACCTCAGCCATTGGCGCTCCCGCCCATCCTGACGAAGCTGAAGTCATCTGGGATTTTGCTGAACCTTCATCTGTAGAGCAGCCTCACAGATTTTGTGACCCGGTATACAAGTGTCGTCGATTCACTCTTCGTTGTGTGTATATTATGCAGCCGATGGTTGCTCTCCTCTGTTTTGGCGATCACAAACTCTCATTCACCGATTCTACGCGCACAGCTTTCAAATAGTCCAAAAGAACTATCTTGAATATTACTTTTCTCACCCATCTTGACCCCAGCACGCAGCTGTTGACCGTAACTGACATATTTAATACGGCCTCTGGCGCTGATTTACAGCAGATCGTGAAGAATTTGTGAAAGCTTCTAGCATTCTCTTCTAGACGATTACAACCGACGGAGTCCCGCCACTCGTCATTAACCTCGCAATAAACCAGTTTCATCATGTTGTTGAAGGCCGACGGTTCACGATCTACATGAACTACAAACCAATGGTGTATTCAGTGAAGATTCTCTTTGGCAGATATTACTCAAGAGAAGTCAAGCATTCGGCTTGTGTCCTTCACCTCACGGCAGATTTTAAGCCTGCTCCAACTGTCCTCGACTCTGTTGCGGGTGCACTGCGTGATTGGTGAGTAAGAAATTGCAGTGATATTAGTAACAGTGTATATTTGTCATCGCATATATGGGGAGCGCGCTCGGATATGCGCGTTCAGTGCGGATGACCACAGACGATACACTAAATATTTGTGCTGAAAGCAGTGGTGTCATAAAAATGGTTGCGATCAGGTAGGACAGAATTAGAGTTTACTAACAATGACTTACGCATAAGGAGATATTTGAGAGTTCGTGTTTTTCCACAGAGTCAGTCTGAAACATGTGATGTTAAACTAAATTGATCTAGTGTGGTGGAGTAGCCAATAGGATGGAAGAAATGATAAAATAATTGTAACACCAGAAAAGCTGTAACGGTGACAGACGTGTAAGAATTGTATGCGTGCAGCGTCAATAGATCACTTAACACTCAGGGCTTAAATATTTCATCAAGCAAATACTTCACCGGCCGAAAACTAGGCGCATATGAAGAGGACAACGACGGTGTGCCGTAACTCCCGCTTCAATTTTCAATAGCAGCAAATATATTTCCGTGATAGTCAAAATTAGGGGCTTTCAAAAACCCTTGGAATCGAACTTGAATTGAAACCTCCCACGCAAGTAATAAGGGGAAGACCCAGTACCGGTAGCAGTAAGCAATTGTTATTCATGAATTAGGACGCCAAATTTATGGATGTGCAACTGTATTAAAGAAACCACAACCTGTCATTGGCTGATCTCATTAGCACATGCAACAACATCAACTGTATGTCAATTGGTGGAGTACGGAACAAATGACTTGGCGAATAACACCGAGATTGTTCGTCCAATCCTTAAGCCATATCTTTAACGTGATATTTGGATCGGCCGTTTGTCAAATCTTTTGTTGTGTCGAGGTTTGGATAATCGGTGAATCGAGATTTCCACCACAATTTCTCGACGCATGTTTGAAAAGCACGCTGGGTTATTCCAGGTTAATTCAAGTAATTGCGGGCGATACAGAACAACGGATAATCAAACAGTAGCATAGACGTGAAAGATGCTATCAAAAAGGCGTGCTCAGGAAAAAATGATGCATCGTACGATTGTAATGTACGTTGGAAATTATCCAACGAAATAAAACCCAGCCAGTGTTTATTATCGACAACCGATCGACAATGAAAAACCAAGACTCAGAGCCTTGATCTCCGTGTATAATATATCAACCCTGGAGAATAGAGTGTATGGAGAGATACGTCAAGCTAGCGAGGCATGGAGCGAGTTGTGTTAGCAGACCCTGGCCGGATGTTGTAGAATGGGTAGCTTGACTAAAACAAAAACATGTTGAGAACCAAAATCATCGAAAATGTACGTATGAATGCGACTATCAAAATGTTACTTAATATAATCTCTACACGTAGGAAAAAATAGATAGTTCGTCCGCTACCCAAATGCATTCCAAAAATTGTGATGTTAAGCTAATTTGCTTCGTATAAGGTTATGTTGGGGTCGATTTTTTAAAATAACTCTGGCGTAACAGGCAAGCCGGACGTGCTGGCTTCGTGTAGCCGTCACACGCGTAAAGTGAAGACACCGGTGTTCAGCGTTTCTCAGATGTAGGAGCTCCAACGATAGTCCTGTAGGAGGCGATGACCGAAACAAGTGTAAGACAAAGGCCCGATAAGACATGCACACGACTTACACGAACTGAAACCAAAAAGGCTTCAGTAGCACTAGGTCACTCAGTGAACAACTTCCAAATGGTCTTCACATTTCGTCGGTTGCTGGGAGTCGTCCAAATGTGAAAATCTCGCGAAGTACTCTGCCGAGGCAAGGTTTTGTGTACCCCTCCGTTGCGAAAGTTTTCCCCTCAAATCGAGTATTCATGCGATTGAGAAAGAGAATTCGATATCACACGTTAAACGAGAATAAGTGGGGTGGTCATATTTACTATAACGGATAATATCTGTGACACTCTCGTGAAGAACTTCGTGCTCATATAACGTCACTCTGCTGGATTCATTATAAAGCGCCAGTTTTGCATATCTCTCAGAAGTCTCAGGAATGCATAGGCGCAAATAAACTCGCATCAGTAATATACTGGTGAGCTGAGAACGGTTTAGTAAGCAAGGAGTAGACCAAATGTCGAATGATATAAAGCACCGTTGCAGGCAAGCTGTTTTCGAGGGTAGTTAGACAGCGGGGACGGTTATATACGTTATACGCAGTTCAGAGCTGAATGTTTCCCGGACCACAGTGTTTGAAGGTAGACACTGCCTTTGATGTCGTGAGATAGCTGTCCGAACACTTTTTAGAACGCTGAATGTTTCCACTGGCTCTGACTTTATTTGAAAGTTTATTCCAAATATAGGAATATTTTACAATAGTAACGTTTGCGGGGTCTGCGAGGTGGATCCCTTATTTTTACAATAGTAAAGTTTGCGGGGTTTGCGACGTGGAGCCCTTATTTCCTAGACCATATGGTGAATTGCTTTGTAAGTGGACGATAAACGCTGTGGTGATGGCGTCCGAATATACGACTTTAAAAGGAAGTATCAGTTCCAGATTTATTCTGTGCAACCAAAACAAATTAAGTAAATAAATAATATATATTTCCCAACGCATATGTGAGAACCACGCTTGGTTATGCGCGATCACTGTGGATATTTGCAAACCATACATAAACGAATAATTTAACAGTGGCAAAAACGTGAAGGTCCTTGCAAGAATTACGTGGTCAAAGAGAAAACGACTGTAGTTTGTGAAACTTACACGCACGCAACAGAGAAATAGGTAGTTCGCTTACTTCACCGATCCAGTCTCAAAATATGGGATGTTACACTAATTCACTGTTTACAAGGTTGTGGGATGAACGATTTTTCAAATATTTCAAGGTCACTCCGGGAGGGTGGCCAACCGCACCTTCGGAATTTTTTGCTATTAGCGAATAAAATTGGCGTCCGGAAACTGTCAAGATAGATCGGCTTTGGCGAGGCATGGCGGAAAATCCCAAAATCAAGCAGATTTCAACGCAGGATTTCGCCGATTGCTCGAAAACGTCACAAAGTTGAACATCTCGTGAACCGTTCAGCTTAGACGAAGTTCCGTGCGTCCATCCGTCGCAGAAATATTTCCTCGCTCAATGGATAAAATGGGAATCGGGAGGGAGAACGTAATTCCACACGTTAGATGAGAAAATATGGGGTTATAACATTTACTATGACAGGCAATATATATGGGGAATTTTTGACAAAGAACTCGTTCGATATTATTATTTTTGCTATGATAACTGGAATATATAACCCTATCTATTGTTTGTTGTGGTATTTTACTATGCACTCGAGATTTATCCGGGTAAACGGGTAATTGAGTCGACGGTTTGGAGGGCCGCATGAAATGTGCGTGACAACTAAATATCACATGACATCGTTCTGTTGGACTTATTATTAAGCGCCGAGTGCACATTTCATAGCAATTTGGGCATTGCATATACATGAGTAAACACGTCATTAAAATAATGTTGGGTGTCAAAGGCCAAGTGCTAAATGATCTTGTGAGTAAGCCATATAACAAACCGTTTCAAGCGGGCTGTTCTCGACAGGCGTTAGACAGCAGATTGATTGTCTGCGTATTACGCATCTGACGGCTAAATGTTTTTCGGACCACACTCAAAAAGGTCGTCAGGTGATACAGAGAGTTTGAAGATGGACATCGTGTTTGTTAACGTAAGATAGCTGTCCAAACCCTTTTTAAAACGCTGAATGTTGTTACTGGCTCTGACCTCACTTGGGAGTTTATTCCAAATGTAGGAATACTTTACAAGGAAGAAGTTTGCACGTATATTCTTCCGGGATATCGGGGTTGGTAAGGTGAAATCCTTATTTCTTAGACTATATGGAGGGCTGTGTTGTAAGCGGACGGTGATCGCTGAAGTAATCGCATCCGAATGTATGAGTTTATACAGCAGCGTCAAGTTCAACTTTAGTCTACGCAGCCAAAGTGGATCAATGCCAAGTTTTTCACAACGTTGTCTATAGGTGAGCGAAGAGGAATATCCTGATAAGCTTTTGGTAAACGATCGTTGAAGGTTTTCTAACACAAGCCTGTCGGACTTGCGTAGGTGGCAGTAAATGAAGGTGCAATACTCGAGTTGAGGCCGAGCACACATTTTGTAGAGCGTCAGCTTCGCAGCTGGTAGGTTGAACGCCTTTTTGATGCAGCCTATTGTTCTTTTAGTTTTTGCTACCTGGAAGCATACTTGTTCAGAGAAATTGAAGGAGTTTGAGTACCGTATTCCAAGATCTCTGACCGAAGTGGCTGTGTCAATATTACAACCATCTAGTGAGATGGAGCCATTGGGTATTTTACAACCATAAGTGAGGATGTTCGATTTGTCTGCTGAGAACGACATCAGCCATGTTCTGCACCACAACTGCAAGGAGGCTAGGTCCTGTCGTATATCTTGTAGACAGAAATTGATACTACTGCCCTGGCGGAATGTGTAAACGATTTTGATATCGTCAGCAAACAGAAAGGGCTTGCCATGTGTAATAACGTCGCACAGATCATTTATGTACATTAAGAAGAGCAACGGACCCAGAACGCTTCCTTGGACCACCCCACTAGTTACTGGTTTTGGTGTTGAATAGTGTTCTCCTATTTTGACTGTTTGAGTGCGACCTTCGAGGTATGACGACAGCCAGCTATACAAGGGATCTTGTATGCCAAAAGATGCTATTTTGATCAAGAGGCGCTTATGAGGCACACGATCAAATGCCTTTTGCATGTCCAAGAGTATGATAATTACCGCACTTCCATCATTGACGGACGTCGATATATGGTTCAAGAATTCCAGCTGACATGTCATACAAGAGCGTTTGCTAAGGAAACCGTGCTGTGAAGGGTTTATAAGGTTTTGTGTCCTTAAGAATTCGACTATGTGCACCTTTATTATCCTCTCAAACATTCGCGAGCAGATTGATGTGTGGTTGATGGGACGATAGTTACTAACGTCCTGCCTTGAACCACTCTTGTGACGAGGCATAATGATTGAGGTTTTCCACTGAGGGGGGAAGGTGCTGGATAAAAGTGATAGGTTGAACAAATTGAGTAGGAGGATGGGTATATCCTCACCTGCCTGCTTGACGACCATTGGTGGGATACCATCTGGTCCAGGATGGATTGAGGGCCTAATGCCAGCTAACTGTAAACGAACACTTCGAACATCGATTAGAACATTATTCAAAACTTTCTCTGATTTTGATGGGATATTAGCAGGTAATGGGGTGCTTTCTACGCTAAAAGAGGCAGCGAAATGTGAGTTGAAGAGTTCGCACATCGTTACAGGGTCATCGACAACCGTTTTGTCTTTGAGCGTGATAGTTCTTATGGATTGAGGCAATGGATAATACGAAATTACGTTGGTTTTCTCCGGTAATTGTCTGATGCCGTCTTTGTCGATGCGATAACTGAGATAGTCAATGGAATAGGCACCGAGGATGCATTTTGTTGTGTTGATGGTGACGCCGTGGTGGTTTAAACGCTCAAAGACAGACTTCAAGTGAGACAGATGCTCCCACTCGTTGCTGCTGGCGACCATTATGTCATCGATGTAGACTAACACAAAGTCCAGCCCACGTAGGACTTGGTCGATGAAGCGTTGAAATGTTTGTGCGGCGTTCCTGAGGCCAAAGGTCATACGAACGAATTCAACTTGGCCAAATGGAGTTGTGATAGCCGTCTTGACTCTGTCATCGGGGACCTCAGGAATCTGCTGATATGCCTTGAATAAATCTATTTTAGAAAACATCGTTTTTCCAGATAAGCCGATGGAGAAATCATGGATATGCGGAATGGGATAGCGATCCGGCACAGTTGCGCTGTTCAGCGCTCGGTAGTCGCTGCATGGTCTCCAATCTCCCGCCGTCTTCTTGGAGATAATGTGTAAAGGCGATGACCACGGACTGTTCGACGGACGAATGATTCCGAACCACAGCATTTCCGCAAATTCCTCTTCGACGATCTTCATTTTCTCTGGCGTCGTCGCGCGAACCTGGGTGGTCCTTTGCTGATGATGTGATGGAGAACACCATGTTTCGACGCTGTGACGTTGGCTGTTGGTTAGTAGACTCCGGGAAATGGTTTCAGTAGCACCGTATACTGGTTGGCTTCTGGTAAAGACATTCGAAGTCCAATCGAATTGATGGTGGTGGCTTCACCTTGAACGCACAAAGTAGTGGTGCTGTCTACCAGCTTCCGGCGGCTGAGGTCAACAGCCAAACCGTACCTTGTGAGAAAATCAACACCGATGATTGCGTATTGAACGTCGGCAATGATAAATATCCGAGAGAAACTTCGACGTAGTCCGAGGTCAACCACTAACAGGTGTTGGCCATAGTTCGCGATTTTAGAATTGTTAGCCGCCTGTAGGGTGTAATCCACGGGTTTGAGGTCGCGTTTGAATTTACCTGGAGGTATAACGCTGACCTCGGCACCAGTGTCGATGAGAAAACTGAGTCCAGTGTAGTTATCGTAGACGTAGAAGAGGCGACTGCTGATTTTGTCAGTGACAGCCGTCGCCGTTACTGGCTGGCCAAGTTTTTTCCCTGATTCGCGTTTCCCTTAGGGAGTTGGCTGGCATATGCACATGGGTGGGTGCATTTGCGAGCACTGTCACCGAACCGTTTATGGTAATAACAGACTTTAGAGGCTTGGAATTTGGAAGTGGGAGGTTGCGAGCGAGATCTGGATCGGGATCGGTTGCGCGAGAAGTTACGACCCTTCAAGAGGCGTCCAGCTAAGTTATCCACAGTAAGTGTCTGCTGAGACATGTGGCGTTGGAGGTTGTCGAGAGTATCCTGTTGTGGGTCAGTGCGAGGTGAAGGGTCACGTACATGGCTGATGGAACGTTTAGAGAAACATTCATGGACCTTATCTGCCGTTTCTGCTAACTTTTCTAGTGGAGTGTCAGGATCTTGTATGGACAAAATAACGGAGGTATTGCCTGAGGATGGAGTCACCCATGTTATTATCGCCAACCAGAGATCTCATGTGATGAAGTTATTGGGAGCGGGTGCGATCACTTAACTCGACACCAGAAAGCAACTGTTGCAGCTTGGCTTCGTCTGAAGCCGTGGTACGATTTAAAATTGCAGCCTTCAGCTTATCATATGGAGAATCGTCTTGCATGGGGTCGAGTATATCAATTATTCGGAGGCGATGTCAGTGGGTAACTGTTTAACGACGCAAGAGAACATGGTGGCTTGGGAAGTAATCTTACGAGAACGGAAAAATGCTTCTACTTGAGTGAACCAAACGCGGGGGT
>QNGE01008313.1:4901-17727 GCA_008508345.1 Paragonimus westermani
ATATATATATATATATATATATATATATATATATATATATATAAGAGGAAATCGGTGCTGCGCAGTTCTGGATTACGGAGGCGTAGAAAGTTCGATTAAAATCCGATACGGAAAGAACAACTGCGTTATATATATATATATCTTCCAAAAAGGTGGATGCTTCCATATTGTCGGATGGTAACTAAACCGACTCGTAGAACCTTGTTTACAGTCCAACACCTGCGTACTGATCACAGAAAACTAATGGACAGGTAGAAGGATAATGCGAATTCACTCGCTAAACTCACCACAAACCGTAAGGGACCATGGAATATACCTTATTTTAAAAAACATCCCTACTTGGCTGGAGTGTCTACATATAACCGAGTCCACCGTAGCTATCAAACAATGAACGACCCCGAGTAGATCCTTAAAATAAACGCATTAACATTCAGCGCACCTCGACTTTCTTAGCTTATGACTATTTTCACCCGTCTAATGCAACTGATCACATCACATTGTTTGTTTTAGCAAGGTAAAGCCTACGATGATGATGGCTGTAAAGTGTATCATGTTAATGTCGTGTTCAAAAACTTGAAAACATGGCTCTTGGAAGCAACTAACCATCGCCATAAAGAAAAACCAGTCCCAGAACCATGAACAGTGGATGGTAGTTGAATATCCTGACATCCGTCCAACTGAATCCACCCCAATAAGCGCCCAACCAAATACCAGTGAGAATTACGCACAGAACACCCAGGACCTAAAACGTAACGAATTAAGATATGAATATACCTGCGAAATGATAAGCAATGTCAAAAAAGTTACTGAAGACTTGTTCCTTTCAGCCTCAATGGGGTCGTAGGCGTCCATGATCCGTGAGCGAACCGATCAGAACCAACCGCCAATAGCCTCAAGGTTGGAAGTACGGATATGACATACGGTGGGATGCATTCAAAGTTCAATTCTTTCAATAGATTGAATAGATTGTCTGCTGACCCAGAAAGTGCTGAACTTATAGGTGGTCAGATTTTTGGCTCTAAAGAAAGGGGAGTAAATCCAAAATCGAGAGTGCTGCGGGGACAAAAATCTGTAACAGGCAAGCTAGGCGTTGTGGACTAATGTACACGCCATACTGCCAAACCAAACTTGTGTAACACGGAGAAACTGTGTGCCAGCGTTATGGTGAGGCAGAGGCTCCAAAGTTATCCCTGTGAAGGGAGAAAACAGAAACAAGCATCAAAAGAAGACCTTGTGAAGCATACATTCGACTTACACAATTGAGAACTAAAACAGCGCCAACAACACTGAAAACCTAATTGTTATGTTTGTACTGTGTTGTACCCCATTCTGCTGATTCCGCGTACCAGCTGCATCAGTCTGCACTGTACAACGTTGCTGGACTTGATAAGAACTAGTGACACAACTCTCTCCAATAACCCTGCCACGCGCATGTGACCGTTCTTCCTACAATGTTGGTGATTGGCAGACAGTTGCCACATTTAATCGTTGGATCAACTTTCATCTCCAGCGCTTCACAACATCACCTACGCTTGAGACAGCAAATGTGGCAATCCTATTTTTTCAATGTTAACTGCGTCAAGGCTACGATCGCCATTAGTACCCTTCTTGTTCCCAAATTTTGTATGGGCTTAAACGTTTGTTCGAAAGAGTGTGGTTATCAGAAGGTGCCCCACGTATTCGAACGTACGGCTCTACTGCGAGTTCGCTTGTCGCTTCGCTGTATTAACGTTACGTCTTGTTATTCACTTGCTTTTACGTCGACTGCGTGTCGAATAGATACTCCTTGTTTTGCGAACCCAGAAGGCGGAAGACACAAAAGTTACTTTATTGGAGAAACCAACACACTACTTAAGCGTTTGAGCACGACTAGGAACGGAAACACTCATTTACACACCATACTCTTCTGAGGATACTCCAGTCGCTTTAGACACCATGTATCAGTTCCATCGTGTAGCGAAAGCCATTATATATCATTCTGCCCTCCAACGATCCATCCCGTATCTCTGCCGTATTTATCACGCGATTATCTCGATCCGCGATCATCTCGAACCATGCTGCTACTGAATAGTGGTGTGAGTAGTATGGTGCGACCGTATCTCCTCACCACACTTGATTACTGGTTGCATTGTTCATAATCAGCCTGCTTTGTTCCTCTTGATCTTATACAAACCACCCAAAACCATTTGACGTTCTCATGAGCAATCTGAAGCGCTCACTAGTTGACTCCTCACGTTATTTTGTCTCGAAATTTATTGCAGTCATAGCTACTATAATGAATATAGTTGTACACTCGCGAATGACTGCATTTAACTCAGCCTATTAATTTGTGGCATACGTCCCACTCCGTGCCTCACCAGTTTGACCCGCTTCCTCTGTACACTTTGTTGTCCACGTCCGCTATTAATACACAGTTGTCAACACGCTAAGTGCTAGTTGTCACTTGTTTGCTTTTCGATAGTGCAAAATGAGTGCCCTGTATTATGTTGGAGTGTTGCGGCATTGTCCATTCATCTTTTTCCACCATAAAATGTTGTCTTGCCTACTTCTATGCACTCACCTTAATTTGGTTGCCTCAGTAATTTTTGAAAATGTTCCTATTGAAACATACGTTAACGATCTAAGTTCAGACCGAATTACGCATAACCTGGCGATCCCACAAACGCCCTTCCGGATATCCAATGACGGGTAAGGTAATTATTCCTAGAAAAGATTTATGAGAATAATTTCATTGGATCAACAGACCACACGGAACTTGGTGCGAACTTGATTCGTTAATGAACGATTCGATACTACTTGAATAATAAGATCAACGCTCTCATTGCAGTATTGGAGTCAACAATGAATTCATCGAAGCATCCACCCGCATTCTATTCTCCAGGTTTTGCATTTCTAACCCTCGACCAGGGTTTGTACAAGTAAAGATACGTTCAAGACTGAGGATTAAATCCTAGTCTATGGTATACTCGTACTTAGTGTGGTCTATCCGGGAGGAGATTGCGGAGGTAGTTTGAGGTGCCATCTACACCGTACCTATTAGAGAGATAGATGACGCTACCGATAATGTGTCGGAAACTGAGACTCAGCGACTGATTCACGAGTGCGTGGCTGAAGCCCAAGACGCCCTGGCCCAGCAGATTCTTCTTATTCGATGTCAAGCAAGCGCCTGTTAATCTGGAAGACAAACGTTGAAAACAGGTCATAGCGCCGCCCTTGAGGGTTACAGCAATTGCAAAGAACATAGTAAGATTGCTGGTTTTAGTCAATATGAGCAAAAGGAGTGGGCCCACTAGTCCATTTCAATTCAGTTAGAGCCTGGCAGCTCTTTAAAGCAATCCTCAGAGGTGGCGTTAACGACCCCAGGAGGGAAGTTGTTCCAATGTTTATCAACACTTTGAGAAAAGAATTGTTGTCCAAGGAAGCATGGAAGAGTTCTTGTTGTGCCCTCACCGGCCATCAGTTCGCTAGGTTAAAGAGCTGTTCAACGTGGCCTAATTTAAATAGGCGTTTATAAATTAAATCATCGCGGTTCATCGGAATCCAAGTGAATACAGGGCATGAAATTCAAGTCGAGATTTGTACGCTGGAATTCCTGCCACCGTGGCTATTTTGATACCTGATCGCTGGATTCGATCAACAGCAGTTATATCTCCATCCAGGCCGGCGTACATGAACTGATAAGTATGCTTCGAAAGCGGTTTTATCTTAACCTCATAGGGCGTTTTAAACGTCTTCCTGTCTGTGCGAGAGAATATGCGCTTAGTCATCCTAATGGCGGCAAAACGGGTTTTGCCACCATCTCGTTGTGATATGCGGAGGGTAAACTAGACTACAACAAAATGCCCAGATCTTCCAGCAGTTGGATTTTCACCATATCTACTGTGCTGAACTCACTGAGAATCACGAAGGCGTTGTTAAAATCTCTTCGGAGTGATATGATCGCCATTTAGTGGAAGCCTCCAATAGTCCGACCAGCGCTCACTTGTGTCAAAACCAAATTGTAATTCACTGAGACCAGTAACCTTCCAGATTTTTAGGTCATCTGCGCATGAAAGGGATTGCTGTAAGTACTATCCTGAGGGTCGTTCATACAAGTGAAAATGAAAGAAGATTAGACATTTATGTTAAAGTAGCCGCTTGTGTGAGTGATTGATGATTGTTATGTGTTAATAGAATGTTGGTGGCCACGTTCCCTGCTCTAGTTTTTCCCTCCACATTGATTCGTCTCCTTACGTTGGAATTCTTTACACCGATTACGAGCCTTTCTTACAATCTGATACCACTGCTCAAGTTACGCTCGTGACAACTCATTTCTCCTATGAATGTGGATCTTGATGTATTATTGAATCTTGATACTGTTTGCTTGTAAAACTTGGTTCCGCATAGTTTCTTCTTCACTTTCATTTGCCGGACCTTTGTTTATATGTACTCTGGTTTCGTTTTCACCCGACCGCTCCGCCATTACGTGACTGTTGCATTCGGTCATATTTACGTGAACCGTTAATCTCGAAACTCGTATATCTGGTGGATTCAGTATGGGGGATTGTTGTTGCCTTCCACCATTTGGTTTATCATATTGTTTTTGAACATTAGCACCTTATTAATAAGAAACTCGCCAATACTACCGCCTTCATTTTTGGATCCGGATTGGTTGCTAGACTGGCTCAGAATTTATAGACTTTCGTTACTTACAGACGCGACTATCGTGGATCCAGCATATCGATAGACGTTGCGAGAAGACTAAGCGTTGCTCGAACAACCACTGGTCGTCCGGGATTAACAGTTTGCCTTCGAGGAAGCCCTGCAGAAATCGGAAAAGGAAATGAAAGGTCTGATCCGATTTTAGCTTTGAAATCTCTTTTATCAAGGCAGGCGTTAACCAAGCGGAGAAACTCTCCTTGAACACCACGGGTTTTTGGTTGGTGTTTGGGGAGTCGTTTGGCACTCCATCAAAAGTCTTGGCGAAATCGGGGAGACCGGCTTCTGAGATGGGGCCATTGTCTTTGTCTTCCGTCAGACTGCTCATGAAAACAAAGGTGTTCTTATGCATGACCGGTTAGGAAGGAAGTCACGTCGGTACAAGGAAAAAGTTACCTTGCCAAAAAATACCTGGGGATGACGGGCTCAACTAAACGATCCATTAGCTTGCATGGATTGCTGACAAGGAAACCTGCCTCATGGCTGGCCAAGGAATGCTGGTCGCCCGCTTTGGACATGGGTGTGACTATGGCCTCCTTCCATACACTAGAAGGAATGCCAGTTCGGAATATGTGCTTTGGCAGCCTGTGAAGGGGTTTCAAATAAATAAAATATATTTCCCAACGCATATGTGAGAAGCACGCTTGGTTATGCGCGATCACTGTAACTATTTGCAAACCACATAAACGTATAATTTAACAGTGGCACAAACGTGAAGTTTCTTGCAAGAATTACGTGGTCAAAGAGGAAACGAATGTAGTTTATGGAACTTTCACGCACGTAACAGAGAAATAGATAGTTCGCTCATTTCACCGATTCACTCTCAAGAAAGTGGGATGTTACACTAATTCACTGTTTACAAGGTTGTGGGATGAGCGATTTTTCAAATATTTCAAGGTCACTCCGGGAGGGTGTCCAAACGCACCTTCGGAATTTGTGCTGTTAAGGAATAAAATTGGCGTCCGGAAATTGTCAAGATAGATCGGCTTTGGCGAGGCAGATTAGCAAATGAGTCGTTGAGAATTCTTGGATGGATCTTGCCAGGACTCACTGCACTGCATAGATTGGTCGTGACTAAAAGTCTTCACCATCCAACATAGAATACTCGGTGGTAAGGATTGATTGTCGTACGTTTGCCAGTGGTAGTTTAAGTCGCCAGGTTGACTGTGCAACGCTGGAGATCACTGAATGGTAACTTCTGAATAACTTGGCCAAAACTAGTGGACTAAACGAAGTCTTCTCGTCAGGCAGTCGTAAAGAAAAAGCTGAACAGGGTAAACACGAACTAATCACTCTATTTAAGTGGCGGCTTAAGGACCACTCTGTCTACCAAGTGGATGTCATTAATTAAGACCAGGTCAAGTAAAGAGGGAGTCTTATCTGAACGATGCCCCGTCGAGGTTTTGACATGCTGTGTCTATGCACTTAGTCGTATCGACATGGATAAGGAAGGCGAGAAGCCGCTTGCCCCCTCCTGATGAGGACCCGATGCCCGGTTTTCTTGGATGTATCGAAGCCATCCATAATGAGCAGACCAGCAAAACGGTGCAGCCCTAGAGAATCTTCTGGGTTGGTGAGAACGGCATCATCACCGGAAGCCTTGGATGAAGGAGAACAATGGATATCCCCCATTGGGAGTGGCTACGCAATGCTAGTCTAAGCCAGAGAGCGTCACATTTATAAGAGTGCGGATATTTCCCGACATCCGTGGGGGTCAGAAGATCCAGCTGAGGGAAAGCTGCAGAGACCCATTTTCCCCCAGCACAGTCAGCTCGATGACATCACTATTGGAGGCACTTAGTCACTGATATCCCCTGTAAGCCAGGTATATGTAAAAACAAACATGAGATTGGGTGTGCTTAAATATCTGACTGATTCCGCGTACTTCATCAAACGGGCTCAGAGATTTAGTACGCGTGCTACTTCCTCGGTTGATTTCGTGAAAAAAAGGGTAAATCAGGGTGGGAGGAAGGGCTTTCGGAATGAGACGTAATAATGCGGAGGGTTTCGGGGTCGAATATGGTTCGTTCTGCCTGGTTGTTCTGACAGCTGCGTGCGCGACACCTCCGCCTGCACGTACGTCAACGGCAGTACAAGGTGCTTGACTAACACTCTTGTTATCGTGAATCGCAGCCTCCGTGCTGCTGTTGGATTCCGCTTCTCGAAGGGTGTTATTAAGTTTTCACTCTGGAGGAGTTTGACTTCTTCGTCCGCCGGCGGTATTTGACACAGAGCAATGTGCGAAGTGCTTAGTGGTCGTTGATAGAAATACACAGTGAGACGGGCAACAGAAATGCCTTTTGGCTCACTGGAGGCTACCGAACAGGATCAACTTGCTCCGAATTCTTGGGAGATAGAATTAACTGCGTGGCCGTTCGGAGGGATTCGAGGCAGGTAATTTGGAAAACGGTTTTAGAGCGACTCTTTTGTGACGAACACTTGTGCCTGTGTTTGAAGCAACGTTTACAGAAACGTCATCCCTGCTCTCCAGTACAGGAATAGGAGCTCCAGTGGAAACTTAGGGGGCAGAATCCACAACATTAGTCTTCAACTGTAACTTCCGATTGGCCATGATTTGAGCTTCAGTATCGGCCTGATGTGTGCGCTCTGCCCTTTCTTGCTGAGAACTACTGAGAGACGCCCTCTAGGCTGGCGTTGACGGAATTCAAGGCTACCTTTTCTCCCACCACTGTCTTGGGCCTGAGCATAGCAGGCAAAGCTGCCAAAAAGCCAACTAATATTTGGGTTGACTTGGCGCTTAGCCTGTTGACAAGCACGAGGTTTGTGGCTAATAGGGAGCAGGAAGACGCTACACTCGACTTAGATAGCTCAGTTGGTGACGTTTTGAGGAAGCGGCGTTATAGAACAGCTCTACATCCTCTCAGAGTTTCCGCTTTTATTTTCATCGCAGCTGTGTAAGCAACTGCCTTTCTGGTTATTGCAATAGCAGGGAAGAAAAACACCACGTATTCACTTAAAGACTGTAATTCCAATTTCACTTCAGATGGCATCCGTTACTCGTTGATCATCCAAAGTTCTGTGGAAGAAATAAAGAGGTACAGCGCTAAAAATAACCCAGCAGTTGCGCCCACAGATTATCTGCGTTGCTCCACTATTCGTGATAATCGTCTGATCAGTCAGCGGCGAGGCGGCTTCTTGGCTGTCTTTGGCCAGGCAGCACACGTAGCTAAAATGGAGAAAAGCGGAAGCTAGTGTCTTTTACCGGCCCTCATTAGGAAATCGACGATTGTCTTATGCTTTATAGAAAGTTGGATACCACGCACCTGTCTTCATTTGGCCCATCTTAGCTGATCTTTCTTCTTCTTGAACACGTAATCTTTTTCACATGGGTTACGAGCCCACCTTGCAAGGACCAACATGACCATTCGAATTACGCGGGCAACACCACTCTCCCGGGAGAGTTAATCTTGGTCTACTACAAAATCGCACTATCTTTCACTCGTGGATGCCTGTTATCGCGTGCTTTTTCCCTTCTTACTTTCCACTGTTGGATCTTTGTTTGTGTGTACCATGGTTCCATTTGCGTTTGGTCGCTCCGCCGTTACGGGGCTTTTGCATTTTACATGAGCCGTTAACCTTGGGACTAGCACATTCGGCAGAATCAACATCGAGGCTTGGTGTTGTCTTCTTCGAATTAGTTTGAAATCATTTTCTTGTACCTTGGCAAGCTTCAAATAGGAAAATCGCTTTTGCTTTTTTAGCTGAATCGTTTGCTTAGTAGGCTCGAAATTTATAGACGCTGATTGCATTTTAGACGCGACTATTCTAGATCCAGCCTACCAACAGACGTCGCGGGTAGACTGAGGGTGTCTCGAAGAACCACTAGATGTCGGGGTTAACAGTACCCAATAAGTCCGTCTCCGTGGAGATCAAATCTGCTTGTCAACTGGCTGGGGGTTACCGGCTCGTAGTTACAGTGACCGCTCTATACTAGAGACATCCTTGATCTTCTCAGCGGCCTATCTGGGATGGACGAATTGTCTACTGTTTCATGATTTTGTCTTTTTTGGGGCCTTTGGAGCTAAGCCGGTACCATGCTCGTGGGTAACTGCATGTAAGGTGGCAGCCCCACTGGAGAAGACGGAATGTGTAAACAAGCTTTCTAACCTTGCCCCAGCTGTAATTTGAGGTCCATCCGGGTGGCATTCAGTAACAGTTAACAGGCTCGTTAGAGAAGGAATGTTTCTGAAGGAGGAAGAGATGAAGGTTATGTAAACACAGCGGAAGTTTTGTGAGGGGTTGATGAGGATTTGTGTTTAATGAAACTGTGACCATCTGGAAGGATTAATGCCACCGTTTTCCAATGTGGTTCATCATATAAACCTCATTTATGGGTTTCGAGGGAGTTCTACAGAGAAAAATGTGCGCAAGTCGGACATCATTGTGGGCGTTTTGAACATCTGGTTAGAAGCTTCAAATTGGTCGCCCTTGAAATTTCATATCTTCAACCAAACTTTTGAGGTTAACGTGACTAACAGGTGAGAGGACGGTTGAAAGTTGTCCCACCTGGTTTGATGTCATAACAGTCGAGTTGAGGCGGCTATCGAGCACTGTGTATGACTGCCTAGCAAAGGAGGATTCACCCAGGCGACCGAAACACTCAGGCAACGACTTGGAGGACCCCATAAAATCATTCAGGTTTTAACCAAAAGCATGTCTAACGGGCGCATGCTCGTCATGGAACACACTGAGGGCCCTCAGCGTTTAACCATTCAGATGAAAGAGTGTCAATTGACGTTGCACCAACCGAACCATTAGTCTGAGTGAGATCGCTCAACAAACCTTCCATGTATGGTAGGTAGGCTTCCTCGTCTCATGCAACAGAAGTGGGCCAAAGCAGCTGACTTTTTCACACAAATTGGCCAGCAACCTTCTTTCGACGACTTACGTGAGTTTACAGAAAGACACGTTACTGTATGGTCAACTCATCGCCCGATCAGTCCGAGATTGCATCAACACAAACAAAGTTACGCGCTTTTTGGAGGATTCTGCAAGAAAAACCGGTGTGTCAGCCGCCATTGGAACGGCGAGTGAGACAAGCCAACGCGCGGTATGCGGTGACGATCATTATTTACAGACAAGCCAAAGGTCTGGAAGTGGATCATTCAGCGGACGACGTGCGGCTTTGAGGAAATGCAAACGGTGCTTTGTTTACTGCCTCACCACGCAACCAAGAACCGCAGAGTCTGTGTACACTGTTTACACTCTTTATGTGGAGGGCAAGGTCATACGCTGATGCACGCAGGCAGGGCGCCTTCGGGGTCTGAGCCCGATTAAAAGGAGTCAAGACATGGAGCCACCTTTTTACATGATGGGGAAGTTCGTCTTGGCTTCGTACTTGCCCGGTTAATTAAGGGAGTCGGGGCGACTGAATTGTGTGCTTATCAAGATTGAGCACTGGTACCACGTTCATGGATTGTTCTGTAGCTGAACAGTTAAGGCTGCCAACAAGAGAGCGAGCGATTGGCATCTGTACATCAAATGAGACGGACGCCAACAAATAACAATAGTTGAGTTGAGAAGTTGAACCGTTAGGCTGTAACTAGAGGATCATAATCGACGAGGCCTCTACTGTTAAACTTCCTCCGGTTGAACGAATGGAAACCATATTCGAGATGGACGTTCGGCGACGGTCCAACTCGACCGATTCAAGTTTCATCTAGATGGAGGAAGATAAATTCGGATTATCTATAGGTTACGATGTGCCGGAGGCACATATAGAAGTAGGTCAGGGAGCAGGAGACACGCGTCAGTTGTACATTGTGGAAGCCACCTTGGGTTGGATCTTGCGAGGTTCCATGGCAGTCTCAATAAACAGCAAGGCTAAAGCTTATTAGTCACACGGTGCTAAGCTGGAACGACTGGCTCAGGGAACGTTTGGCACGGGGTTTGTCAAACGCGGTTTGTCTAATGAGGTGACTAGCCCCCATGGTGATCAACGCGCTGCGCATATTCTAGAGTCCCGTGATAGCATAGGGACGGTCGCCACGAGACTGGGTTGTTTTGAATGATTAGCAGTGTAAGCCTTCCTAATAACCGATGGATGACTCCGCGATGTTTGATTTTACTGAATAAGGGACTTTCGCACGACATCCTGCTGGACACAAGTCTAATGGGATTACTGCGGCATACCCGACTAGTGGTTATGCGTCGAGAGTTGATGCCAGTAGTGCTAAGACGCCTTGTCGGTGGTGCTAATTCCATCACCCAGTGTTGAACCCGATTAGACCTGGGAATGTGCGAACTGAGATCGACTGCGCGAAGAAACACAAGAACGTGTATTTCATGAAAGTCTTGTGGCAACGGCCGGCGCTGACAAACAACCCAGCATGGGTTTTGTTACGGTTCCGCAACGGTTTAATAGCCTTGCCTTCAGATATACAGGACATGCTTATACGGGTGTCGGTTCTTGAAGTAGGCAGGTGGGCATTCAAGTTCATTTAGTGTAACGACCAGTACTTCGGAACCACCGAATATATACGATATCACGGCCCGTTCTATTGCATCACGTATGCTCAGTAGATGATGCGCACTGGTTAAGCAAATTGCATGTTGTGAGCGAGAATCCCTACGTTGACGGTTGCTTGATGCTGTTCCGTCAACACCTGCTCCACTCCTGCTATCGCAGAGGAGATCAAGGCCGCTGTTAAAAACGGCAGTTTCAATAGCAAATTTTAACACATCACAGGAGAAGGAACAACACCAAACCATGTTCGGTATCCGTTACCAATGTATTCGTGCATCAAGCTAGAAAAATGAGGGAATCAGTGTCTGGAAAGGCTAAACTACACAGTAAAAGCGAGGAGCTTGCCGAAATTTCGCACAAATTAGATCCGCTATTGTGTATTATGAATGCCTCAAGTAACGTCCACCACCAGAATACCCCCAGCAAAAAAGATCTCGTCGCCGCTGGGATGCCTTCTGATACTGTAGCTACAGAATTGCACAAGCGGTTACGCTGTGGAGCAAAGTGGTGGTGCTTAACGTAACTGACAGAATACCTCTGTTGTCCCTGAAAAGGATCTTACTTAAAACCAGTAAGATGGAAGAACAAGAGTGCTACTCTCTAAGACCTCGCAAGAAAGTATAGCATAACCGTTGTCCACTGTTGCTACAGTTCACAAGTGAACTTGTAGCGAAAAAAATCGTCAGAAGACAAGAGCAAATCAGGCGTGACACAAATTTTGAGTCCATAAATGTGTATGATGACAACACGCCACTCCAAAGGGAAACGTTACGGGCCGATATTTTCCAAGACAAGAGGACTTATGTAACACGGTCAAAAATCGTACTGATCCGACTGTAGATCTCGACTGTTCCACGAGTTCTCTGAAACCGCAAGTTACAGCTGGAAACGCCGTCGCATCGCCGGTCCAGGCGAACGCAGAAAAACAATCCACGTCTAGCTCTGATAACGCCAGGTGCGTTCAAGTTTCCGCAACGAAACTCACGGCTATTGCTAAAAACACATCACCTCTAAAACAATTCCCAGGAAGCGACAATAATGTCGTCAAATATCTGTTTGATTCTAGTAAAGCTACCAAACCGACAGTTGTATACTGCCGTCCGATCAAATTCATTGATTGGGATGCATTCTTCTCTCTACTAGAATCCTCAAATTTGAATACCTTTTCTAACACACCTGACCCAAGCTTAGCGGACGGAGAAATTATCGGACATCTAACGTTCTGGGCACCATTAAATCAAAACGTGTCGGCTCGTATATATGAGGTATATTCCTTACTGCGAAAGAGACTGACAGACTTAAAATGCTTAAATCGAGGTACGGAAGAACACTAGACTTTTCCCTGGTGATGCAAATGAGCAGAATGTTTGAACACATAGAACGTCAGACGCAACCTCGTCATATAGACGAAGAGAAACTCGTGCTCCGTAGTGAGCAAAGTTGCACGAAACCAGTGTAACTATTGAGACGGAAAAATTCCATGAGGGACCCTGCTATTAAAATTATTACTCTCAAGACAAAACGGTTGTCGATGAACCCGTGGCGATGTGCGAAATCTGTAACTCACGCTCCGCTGCTTCGTTTAGCATAGAAAGCACATCATTACCTGCTAATGTCCTGTCGAAAACAGATAAAGTTTTA
>QNGE01008314.1:7626-17722 GCA_008508345.1 Paragonimus westermani
GTGAATGCTGTCTTATCTCGGTCCGATTGTTTGATTGGGACCTGCCAATATCCGGACCGTAAGTCCAACACTGTAAACACCCTGGCGTTCTGCAGCTTGTCAAAGATCTCCGCCACCGACGGGACTGCTACCACTTTATTGATCGTTATCTCGTTCAGCCGCCTGAAGTCGACACAAAATCGGAATTTACCGTTAGGCTTCTTTACCAACAAGACAGGAGAGTTGAGCGGGCTGTCAGCGTCCTCGATGATTTCCTCCTTCAGCATGTCCTTCACTTGACGTTCAATATCTAACTGCAAGTGCACTGAAATTCTTCGGGGTCCGAATGGCCGAAATCGCTTCGATTCGATGGGGATTTCATGTTCAACCCAGTCACAATAGCCGTACGGGCCCTGATCCGTAGTGAACAATCCCTGAAATTTGCGTATCACTTCGTTCAGCAACTGATTGTCACAAGTTAGCACTGCTCTGGGTACGTTCACTTCAATTTGTTCAAATTTGGTTTGCGCTTTCTCACTATTGGAACCACCCCATACTTCGTTACCAGTTTATCGTGTTTCAAATCAATTACGGCCTCAACGTGGTCAAGAAAATCCACCCCCAAGATAGTCTGAAGTGCGTCGGGGACAATGACGAACGGTTGTTTGACTACCTGACCATCGATTCGAACACCATATTCTGCCAGACCGTCAACTTTCAGAGTAAACCCACCGATCGTTCGGACTACCATCGCACACGGCCGCACAGTCTTTCCCGGCCTCGGCTCAGTCAACGAAATCGCGGCCCCAGTGTCGATCAAACAGTACTCCAAGCTACCATTGACTTCTAACCTAGCCTAAACTGCTGTCATATCAACCGCCCCTATTACCGGATCCCCCTTCCCGAATAAAGGACAATCAACGGAGCGTTCATTTAAGTACGACCTTTTCTTGCCGAGTGGGCAAAACATTCGCCAGTGTCCACGCCTTCCGCATTCGTAACAAATGTCGCCACGGCTCTCCTCATTTTTCACCTTCAAAGCCGCCACTTCCTGAGTCAACGTTTCCACCGCGCTTCGAAGTTCATTCAGTTCACTCGGTCCGCTTGCCTCCACCTCGTTGACTGTCGCAGCCCGTTCTGATATCAATTGTCCAGCTGCATCGGCCAACTTTTCCAGCGTCATGGGCTGTGCGATGGGCGCAACTATGAGCTGATCCCGGACTGTTGGTGGCACTCCGTCCAAGAACTGTGCCGTCAGCAGGCGTTGTCCTGAGTCCTGGTCCAAATGTGGCAACACTCTTGACAACGCTGCCCGTAGGCCAGAGCGTCGCCTCCTGGTCCAAGCTAGGCGCCCTTGAACCGCCTTATCGTCTCCTGACAGTCGGCTCGGTGTCGAACCCAGCAACCTGCGCCTTCTTCGCGGCAGCCCACTCCAGCTTCGCAGAGCCCCTTTGCGCCGCATTCAGCGCCGCCTTCGCCCTGCCCTTAAGCAGCATCCGCAGGGCCACCTGCTTTGCCCGGTCCGCCTTCACTCCGACCGCTCCTGTGACGTCATCGAAGTCCTCCAGGAAACTCCGACCATCCCCATCCTCAAACGGCTGCGGCCACGGGATCTTCATTCTCATATCCGTGTCACGGCACGAACTGTTGTGGACCGAGAAAGGGGAAGGCACAGAAGTTATTTGGGGAAACCAACACACGACTTATGCGTCTCAACGGGACTATGAACAGAAACACTCATTTGCACACCGTAGTCTTCTGAGGATGATCCAATCGCTTTAGACACCACGTCACAGTGAATAGTGGCATATTCAGTAGCAGCATCAATCGAAATGATCGCAGAATAAATACGGGAGAGATACGGGAAGAATCATTAGTAGGCAGCATCAGGTACAATGGATTTCGCCACACGACGGAACTGAAACATGGCGTCTAAAACGACTGGAGCATCCTCGGACGAGTGTGGTGTGTAAATGTGTGTTTCTGTTCGTAGTCCCGTTGAGACGCATAAGTCGTGTGTTGGTTTCCCCAAATAAACAACTTCTGTGCCATCCGCCTTCTCGGTTCACAACAGTATTATGGTAGTATGGTGTAACCGTCTGTCCTCACTATAATAGCTCTGGGTTATATGTATGAATATATATTGTCGAAGAAAGCTGTGCTATCTGGGTTGAATTGGAGTCAGCACGTACGGCTGATGGAGTGAACCAAGTATGCAGAAATACAGTGGTTTTACGAAAGTATCAAAGTCTCAATGGATATGACCACGTGCGCTGCTCGCTCTGACGATGACTTTATTGTCAGCATGGGCAAAATCACCTTAGTGTGATAGCATTATAGGGTCAGAACATATACACAATGGTAATTCCATTTTACTCACATTGGATAACAGGCCATATCATAGTAGCAAGCAGTATATCAACCACAACGTGAAAAGCGAGGTACGTAAGACCATTCTGAAGTGAAGCATTAATACTCTGATCCTGTAGCTGAACCCTGTAACCGCTGTGCAATAAATTCAGCATGCATATAGCATATTAGCTCGTTTTAGTAATAAGACGTAGTTTTTTAAAAATGTATTTCTCACACTGAACAAAATACAAACTATCAGCTAATCATTACGGATGAAGTCGAGGACGCTGGGTGGGGAGTGGAAAAGTGTTTTTTTGACGTTGACAGTCAGAAAAGTGAAATTTTTGAGATGATTGGGTCAAATGGTTTCTAACTGATAATTTTCTCCTGGTCAATGATAAAAGCTAACATTACTTCTGCAAATGTGAGTGCTTGCAATTTCAGCCTAAGTCATTGGCGAGTAAGATGTAGTACTCATTACAAATGGCTCATGTTTGCAGTGAATGAAAGGAACGCGTTGAAGTAACAGGGTATGTTCACTTACGGTGTACATTTTGAATTATGTCTCTACAAAAGCGTTGACAATTATGACACGAATTCATATGAAACTGCGATCTGTAGTTTGAACCTAATGTATAACTGCCTGGTTTATTTCTAATTGTTGTTGAAAGGTTTATCTCAAGAAACCAAGACATTATATTTTGCGATTTAAACCACCACTTGTTTTCACTTTAATGTTCGCTACTCAATGTAAATACATTCCACGCTTACGGTATTCAATACTGTACAAGTAAACAATTCCGTGTAGCCGCAAATAAGATTAACTCGGATCACATGACTTACTCTGTAAAACCGTTGTTTCATAGGCTAACAAATCAGAAAAAATCGAATTCTGTGAAAATGAAAGTACTAACTGAGCCGTATGCACGTCAGAGAATACAGTATGCTTTCAACTAGGCGTTCTGGTAAGTCTATCAAACAGAAGCGTAGGCTTCGACTGAATGTTGCAAACATTTTGGGTGTGGTAGTTTGTTCATGTGGATAGTTGGGTCAGTGATACTGCATTCAAAATGATCTACACACAACCATGAAAAGCTACACGCAGTGGTAAGCATATGCAATACTGACGAGTCCTGGTAAATAGAAAATTCTAGCTAGGTGAAACAGTTCAAAGGAAGCCATTAGGAAACTGTCTTCACAATGAATGTTAGGAGGCGTGTGTATTGATCCGATTATGTCATTCATGATCCAGGAAATTTCTTCAGTATATAAAGTAAACGTAGAATCCTGAGTGAAACTGGTCAACCTGAAGATATGTGTCCGGTCATCCACTGTCCAATTTGTTCAAAACAATTAAGAATTTGTGTACAACGTTCCGAATAATGCGAATTGAATAAACTGAACAAAATTCAAAAATCGGTATCGCACAGTTCTTTACCCATATGAAGTTCAATTTCACATTTAACTCACAAGTCTATAGTTTATATGCCTTCATCTCCGAATCTAACGTGACTTGTACGTTCGCATTGGTTGCCCTTTCTTCTGACTGTTTAATACGCCAAAACTTATTTCATTCCCATAAACTCCATAAGGAACGTGAACAGTTGAACAGTATTAGTTTTCCTTACTTATATTTCGATTCCTACCATAGTATTTATATTAGTAGCTCTAACTCACTAAATAGTTTGCCGTTAGAATTAGCCGAATCATTTATCACATTCCCGCTGCACTGTTATACACGACTGTAAACC
Source organism: Paragonimus westermani (assembly GCA_008508345.1). NCBI lineage: Eukaryota > Metazoa > Platyhelminthes > Trematoda > Plagiorchiida > Troglotrematidae > Paragonimus > Paragonimus westermani. The sequence continues at coordinate 11,709 of QNGE01008314.1, forward strand.
TGGTCGTAAGTTATTCTACTTTGAATTTCTTAATATGGATTTGTGGAACCACGTTTGATACCGGATCCTAGTGTGGATTTGAAACGTCACAATAAATCGTTCACTACTCAGTGTTCATCGTCTTTTCGATTAATTTAAATATATATGTATATATATATATATACGTATACTCTTCTGCCCTCTGCCTATTTTAAGACATATATACCTGTATATCCAACCCACATCGTGCGTGGGACTAGGATTCTGGAACGCATAATCCGACTCTCCCGTTGATTTAGCAACCGCAATTGTTTATGCAAGTTTTCTGTCGGCAGTATATATACGAATTTTGTGTTGTATCATGTAGATTCGAACTGATTGTATGGTTTGATTCAGGTTAATCGACAATCTCAAAAATGTAATGTTTACTGATATCTAAGGATAGCCGACATGTTAAGAGATAAACCCGAAAGATATCAGTTGTTCATCCAAAGTAGTTTGATTTAACCCCAAATCCGTCTCAATCGCGCGTTATCCTTGAGAGTAAGGACGGAGAAAGATGTCAAATTACGTTGTGTCGTTCGACCGCAAATCAGGTATTCGGATTAAGACACTCAGATTTCAGCACTTCATCGATTGTATTGATTTCATCAACCTCATGACCAGTACTATTCATAATTGCTGCTGAGTAGTAGGAAACTTTGGTTTTCATATAGATTGGACCTCAACCACAACTGATCGCAGTTGTCGCATTCTTATGGACTTTCTACTCGTCCTCTTCTTAAAAGAAGCACTGGACTTGCGTTTTGCTCTAATTAGAGCTCGTCAGTAGAGAGGTGTACTCCGGCCACGCTTTCATTAGGCAACCTATTTTTTACAGCTGCGTCATTGACCTTATACTAGGCATTACCGAATTTTTGATTTTCAATCTATATGAAAACGAAAATCTCCTACTAATCATCACTGGTCAAAATGCTGCTCAACAAGTTAATGACTTATGTGCTTTCAAACTGAACAGAATTCTCAGTCGACGAGTCATCGATTGGATTTAACAGGACAATTGTTGTGTCTTCTCTTGAGACGATCGATCCACTCAATCATTAGTCACAAGCGAAAGTGTTTGGGCTTTCACATATGGTAATTTGATAGTGCCTAATTTGAAATCAGTGACGGAAGCGTCGGTACGGTTGCCTGGTGAAAGCATGGCCGTAGTTCCGGTCGCGACCGTGGCAAAGATAGACACAACTAACGAGCTCTAACGACAGGGCAAATCGAGACTACCCGTAATCGTTAACGGCAGTAAGAGGTAGACATATTATGAATGCATACACTTGTTCGGTTTCCGATCAAAATTGTCCGACTGATTGAATGCACGTCTATCCTGATGAGGTGTTAATTAATAGTGTACAAATATAGACATATATACTTTATAGCGCAAGGGAAGTTAACAGTTTGTCTTTTTCATTGCTCTTCTGTTTTCGAGTAAATGAAACAGCACGTAGTTTGTAGTGCAAGGCACGCGGAAGAGAGCAACATGTCAAAACTAAGGAACATAACGTTGACAAAACCCGGGGCGACTGCTTCGTTTCCGGACAAATGTAATTGGAACTCTATTTGAATGCAAAACTGCAGTCATATACCATTAACCTCATGGATCGTCATGGAGGATTTTCAGTGTATTCAACTTTTCTGTTGTTTTAACCAAATGGAATAATTTTACCTTCAAACAGGTTATTGAAATCTGAAGCCAAAAGACCGGTTTAGTGAGGACGTGACAAAGATGATGTTTGTGCATGTGAATTTTGGTTCAACCTATCACATCTCCTCGAAAGTTGTTTAGAACTCTGCTACCACTCCTGCTTGTTCTTAGTTCGCACAGATCACAGGAAAAGTTAATATGCGTTTAATAAAATACACCGCTCAGTCGTAAGTATGCGTTTACACGAAATCGCTTAACCAGCATTTCTACCAGGAGTGGTACCCTAGCGTATCTCAACGTTCATATGACTGGATCGCTTTGGATGAATTTGGAGTGTTTGTGTATATTCGAAGTTGTTTCAAGTAAAATGGGTCCCATAAATGGATCAGGAAAGTAAACCAATGCAAAAGTGCGAATGCAAAAAGATAGTCGAAGCAACGTTGATTGGAACCAATCTAACAGATTCCAGTATTAAAGCAGAGAACTTATGAGGAAGGCAGATGGGAAAACGTTTGCACAGTTTTAAAAATGAGAGCCAAACGTCACTTCTTGCAGAAGTAAGCATAAAAGAATGGAATGAAACTGATTGTGCATAATCACGATAACTGTACAACAAATGCAGTGCATGAGAAGCCTGAAAACAATTGTACCTTTTAATATCCCTGAAGAACAAGTTTCTTGGAAATTTTATTACAAAGATTTCGTATATAATCTTACTTGTTTTAAGCTTGTTGAAAACTGAAAAAGAACATTATTTCCATATGGGTTTCGAATAGTTTATCTAAAACGTTGGGCTGTTCTATGTCTTTTGTTAACTCCACTTCATGAAAATTTTTCGGATTTCTAAAAACTTGTAGTCATACAAGAGTTCACTTGCTATGCTTTACGCGTTTAAAATTTTGGTGGGGCAACCTAACTGCCAAGATCCCATATTTTCATGTCCGTTTTTTAAATTAAGCCGTTCAAGGCGAGTTCAGAATTTTATCGGAGTTTTGTTGCTTCCGAAATAACTTCTCAAATAATAGGCCATAGACAACGATTACCTTTTCAACTAGTTCAACAAGTGACATCAAAAGCTATTGATTATTTGCCGCTCTGTTGATAAACATCTTCTGTCTTCCCAATTTCTATTTCTAGCACACATCTGATTGCAATAGACGTACTCCTTATATTTGGAGGTTGTTCCTACCAGAAGCATGGCACTAAGAAGCAGTACTGTGTTTTTAATTCACTCCTTGAAAAAACAAGCCTCATTAAAATGTTTAAAACTAAAATCCAGCCAGCCCTCATACTCAAGTAAACCTTCTTCTTGCGCACTTCGGAACACAGCGCTGAACCCAAACCTCTCTTCACAAGTTAAACGCTGGTCATAAAGTTTATTGGAATCAGCAGCTTCAACGTAACCGAGGATTATGAATTGAGGTAACCAAAGAAATTCTGTTCATTCCCCGCTTGAATTGATCAGGCAGATCGAATGCCATTTCTACATGGTTATGTTTGAACGTTTAAATATGATCATTCGATCATGCCTGTTGTGACATTAATGACTTAATGTTTAGCATGCTGCCTTCAAAAATCACGATGACTGCAATGTCCCTGCTTATCTTTTTGAGGATGTGCATTACTGAAGAACTTTAAAAAACAAACAAAACGTGAGTCCAGAGCTCTCTTTTGAAGTAGGATAGTCACAAAACTTATGTGAACTCGAAAGCTGCAATCAAGTGTGGATGATGTGCACCTTAAAATAATCCAAACCACCGAAGGTCTCGACATAAATTATCGAATTTCGTCAGGGAACAGGTAGAATAGAGGATTGTGCACCAATGTGGACCACGTTAATTGCTAACCTTACACTCTTCTGAATAATGATATGAAACATTAGCATGAACACACATTACTTGTTTGTCTGTTCACAAATACTTGTATTGCAGTATTGAAGATAAGTATCTTCACCTTCATTAAAGTTTTGTTTGGCTGTGGAATGAATAGCATAATTGGATTATATTCTTACGTAGTGTGTTTCAGTTCATAAGTATACACAACGAAGGCATATGGTACAGCCTGGTCGCTGAAAAAATGTTCACAAACTTTTATAAGAAATTAAACCCAGCACAAACACATTTAGATAGCTCTTCGCCAAGCACATTGTATTCATCTGGACATATAGTTTGTTATTGAATCGATCGACGCCAAACAGCATGTTTATTTAATTACGTTCTGGTATATCCAACATTTTCACTTTAGTCCCGCAATCTTTCACATGTCCTCGTAAACTGTTGTTGAATATCACGTTTTTCCAGCTTAACGTCCATCTTAAATCAAAGGCTGCGTAGAGATTTACGCATGTTTCCATCTATTAGCTTGAGAGTTCTTAAATTTGCAATGTATTTAAGGAACAGGTTTGTGATATGCTGATTTTTGGTTATTAGAAAAAATGGGACCGGAGGTTCGTAATATTTCACGTTAGTTTTATGCAACACAAAGTGGTTCATTATTCGGATATTTCACCTTCAGTTTGCAAGCGTGAAGCTGAGTGGAAGAGAAAATACATCCTCATTGTCCCGGTTTTGCATGTTGTGTTAGTACACGGGCATATTTGAGAGCTTTCAGAATAAATGATGGGTCGTTGTTCGGGCGTTATAACTTTCTGAATCTAAACAACCCTTCTGTTTTGTCAAAAGCAAGGTAGGATATGAAAGTAAATGATCCTTGTGAGGTTTTCCAAGTTTTGAAAAAATATACGAGTTTCCCGCATAACAACCAAAAGTGTGTGAGCGATACATCATGATGTGATCAATAAGAACAAGCTTTTTTAAACGTCCCGCAATTTCTGTCCTATTTTTGAGAACCGCTACTGCGGACACTTCCCATTGCACAAAGTGTTTTTTAGTTGGAACTAAAGACGACCTTAATTCAAATTGTGGTGTTATGAGTTCCAATCCGTCACTTAATTTTAGCTGTGGGATTCAACCAGGAGATTCATCAGTCTCTAATGATTCCAGAGGAAATAAAGTTGACTTAAACTGATGCTATTTTAGCGTGATTTTCTATAGGCTGTTGAAACAATGAATGTTTTTAAACCATTGTTAACAGTTCTCTGTATTTGTTCATTACACAGACAATAGCAGATAAATAATGTTCACTCCCAGAAGGTCACCGTATGATTCAAACTCCTTTATCGATGACGATAAGTTACCACTGTGTGTACTCGGCAAATTTTTGTCTCAAATGTCAGAAACTAAACGTAAAACAATTGAACCAAATAAGATGTGTGGTATCTTCGGTTTTTTACGAAGCAGCATGCACCTGTTATACACCAAATTCAACTGTTTTACCTGCGGTGTATAGCTCATCATCTAAAGGAAATTTCAGAGTGGGAACACTATTCTGAATTGTTAAGTTTACCGTTTTAGCTGAAGCTTGTCTACTTAAATTATCAACCAAAATTTTTCATTTGAAATAGGCAACTGAATGTAATTGTTGTGCAATTCGAGCGGGTGGGCCACAAAGGTCTGTGAAACTATGTGCAAACGTAGCAACTACACAGATATTTGCGAATTTTTCCGTGCTTTTGAACTCCGTCAATCCTGAATCAAACACCGTTCAACTGCAGTACTTTTAAGGCCTTTCTGTCGATTGTTTCATTATTACTGATGGCGAGTCTTACAGTTCGACCGCCGGTTTAGCTGCTTTTCTGATGTGTCTCAACGTATCATGATTAATCGACAACCCAGCACACTAGAATCCGAATAAATTAGCAGCTGTTTTTAGGTGAGTTTTTCTATACTCTACTCTCAGATTTTAACTTGATTTATTTTGAGCCACAATTTAACCAAAATAGGAGTAAAAAGCTGTGCTCAAATACATCGGATTATTTTCTATGCTCATAAATCAGTAAGAAAGTGAACAAGGGAATTTTGGTGTTTTCTTACGTGTGTATGACAACCCAATAACTGAAAAAATCGAAAAGTTAAAAACAGAACTTTCCCATTGATTTTTTCTAATGCATTCCGTTAGCTGAAAAAGTCGCCATAAAATTTTTCCACACCTTTTCCGTCTGGAATTCTGACTAACATTAAATCTATCGTTTTCAAAAATTATGAAACAAGATAATTTTCGTAACATGTATTGGACACAAATGGACTGTGAATGATTTTGTTATACTTTTCAAGGGTTGATTGATCACAATGATTGACAAGTGTGAACATACAGAAGTTAGTTCTAGGCCACATTTTTGTTTACTGTTTTAATGAGTTAGTTGTAGTCACTATGCATTTGTTTCCTTCACGTTATTCTTTTATGTATATGTTCTGTTTTCATACTCGTTGCCAAAACC
>QNGE01008317.1:1909-17685 GCA_008508345.1 Paragonimus westermani
ATATGCACTACTGACGAGCTCTAATGAGAGCGAAACTCGAGTCTAGTGCTTCTTTTCGAAAGAGGCTGGCTGGAAAGTCTATCTGAATGCGAACGCTGCGATCAAATGTGAGTGATGGTCAACTTGAAAACTTCATATTCAATAGTTCGTACTTTTCTCACAACCGGAACCATCATACTTGCGTCTATTTCTTTGAGTGGTTTTACAGTATCACAAAAACAATTCAATTCATTTCATTTGGCTATCGATTTGTTTAGATTATCGGGCCTTTTAACTGCATTCTGCTCATCTGATAAACTCAGGCCTTCAAAGTCAGAATTAATTGGATATGCTGACGGTTCATGTATTATTTTCTTGTACAGAAGAACAGTTAAATTTGGCTTATAATGACCATTGAAATAGCGAATATTTGTTAACTGAAGTTTCTTTGACTGGTCCTACCCTTGTCCCTGCTTGTCACATTCCATCACTTGTGGTTGTACATGGAAGCCGGAGGAAATTCTTTTTTGGACGTTTCCGTTTATTAAACGTTCACACACCTGTTGAAATCTCAGAGCTAATTGCCATAATCAGAAAAGCGATATTTTACGACTTTTCCACTTCTTACAAAGAATCGCACTGGTAAACACATCAGAAGCACAGCTTCAGGTTCGCCATAATAGTTACTGACATATCACACCCAATTATCCGGCCTGGTACCCCAACCCGCTGTTGTCAGACAACCACGAAAAGGGCACGGATAAGTCGCGTTGGTAGTCTCTCCGATCGATAAGTGGATGATTGCAAGGAAGTGCCCCTTTGATTGCGTACAAGATTTTGCTGGACCACAACAGTTTGGAAATATACTCTGATCGCGCATTTTATTAAGAAACTCCGGGGTGGTCGCAGCAAATGTTGCAAATTTCACTGTAGCAGTTGCCAGGCCAAATGAACAAATATGAACCATTCAACTTCGCTACAAAAATTGGTCACAGACAGCTGAAGCAACTAGGATTGAGGCCACAAAACCAAAAGAGATAAATGGAGTAAGACTAACGTTTTCCAGCTTTAACAGGACGTATTAAGTGCTATACTGACACGAACAGTTTCATTGAAGTAAGGCCCAAAATTATCACAATCAACATTTCCATTGTATGAAACCGGTTGCTGTCTCCAGTTCAATTCAGGTTAAACATTTGCTTTATAAACCGCGGTAGATAAACTGCAGTCTTAATTACCATCACACGTTCGACAGTCATATGGTTGGAGTGAAAATCTATTCGCAGAATTCGCAATTTAGTGGTTTACCTTTCAGGTAACAGAAATGCTTACAGTGTTATACACCTAAATGGTTCATTGAGCTGTACATTGAGCTTGTACATTGAGCTGTGAATGTTAAACATAAAAAGTGAGCTTAGAGATACTCTGTTCGATATGAACAGTGCGGGACTCGTGTGTATTTCTTGTCACAGGATCCGGTTTGGGAACAGATGACGATTTTATTGTGAGGATTTCGTTCGTAAGTTTTCGTCGAATGGGAATCCGGCAGTAACATAGCCGAAATATATGCGCTTGCTGTGTCCTTATCAAACCAATAATTTCGTGAATTTGGAAAACTGGGATTCTTTAAAAATCAAATGAAACAACAGCGGTATAGCCTGATCAATAGTTAAGTACGCTTGCATTAGCAAATCTCTAAGTAATGTGCGAAACAACGAAGAATAGTCTCAAACCCACACAAAGGTGTTTTTTTGAAATGAGTGAAAACACCGTCGTTATGAAGGAATTGCCGTATAATGCTAAGTAGGATATCTCACACGTATTTGGATCAGAGTGGTTTAGGAACTGACAACCATGAACAAAGACCTCCACACTTTGTACTGTCATTATGTGAACACGACTGATTTTCGCAAATGAAATGAAAATATCAAGTTTGGGACACTTGAACCAAAACAGTTTAACTGTATTACGAGCCATGTGGTGATATTCAGATGAACGCAGAACGTCCGCCACCAACTATATGGATCGTATTCGAAATACGTGCACTTCGCAAGGTTTCAGATTTGTTGGCCCAAATAAACCGGTCCACATTATGTCTGACAAAGCTCCGAAGAATAGTGAATTGTATTTGTCTCAACGGGGTTGAAATTTCAATCTGCACAGAAAACTGCTGCGACCAACTTGGAAGCCCACGCTGACAAACCTGAACCTCCTATCACACTGAAGAAGCCCGCCTAATGAGATTCAACAACAACGAAAAACCTGTCACACCCAATTTAACAACCGGTGACACTTTAGTGCTATGTAAGCTGAAGCAAGACAACCCTATCCACGTAGTCAAAACCGATGAGGGAAACTTCACAATTGCTATGAGTCGCATGGAATGTGACAACAAAGTATCCGGGCTTCCTGAATCTGGGTCTTACGAAATGACAGTAGGAGAGAAACAGACTCCAGTTTTAAACAAACTCAAGCCACAGGTGATCAAATATTCACGGGACTTAAAGTCAAAACCTGGTCGTTCCTTGTGGTTTGCACTAGTTCAAGCGACAAACAGTCTTGAAAGATTTTGAGGTTCATTAATACTACACAAAACTGTTATATCCGCCACACCCATCGCGGACTACAGCGTCCGTGTAAATCACAAACTCGCCAAATGTTTCAACAGAATTCTGAACCTTTATGAAAGCATAGCTAGACATATTGACGCTTACTTCGTGTCTGTAAACGTTTCGCATTCCGCACTAGTGGAATAAGAACAGGTAGCTGTTGGTTTTGATGTCAAGTCTCTGTACACCAGTGTTCATATACGTGGTGGCCTAAAATTTCTTTTCTGCTTCTTAAACCTTTCTCAAGTTATTGATGGTGTTCCGTTACGCCTAATCACAACTTATTTCGTGTTAAAGAATGTTTCCAATCACCGAAGAGACGGCGTGGCAATGGGTTCACTTGTTTCACCGATAGTTACCAATCTTCTCCTCGTTACATTAAAACACATGCAATGTCCACTTTTACTAGCCTTCTATGGATATGATTGGATTAGTTGGACGACACATTTCTAGCAACAAGGTCACGATGAAATTCTCGTCCGATTCTCAAACAAGCGGCATAACAACATCAAGCCTATAATGGGGTTAGAGAACGAGCACAAAACCATAAACTTCCTAGATTGTCGGCTGACCTTAAACGAACAACAAATGTTCCATGGTAGCATCGACCGAAAACCAACTAACTCTGACGGATATCTGAATTTTGATTAGGCATATGCATAGTGCCTCAAATGTGCAATTGTCTTAGTACTAACCAACAAAGCTTAAAAGATCAGCGTCAACACTACCAGTTATGAACAAGACCTCGTCCGGCTGGTTGCCGTGTTACAAGACAATTTTCGAAAACCGTTCATCCATAAACAAATAACCACACATGTGTACCATCACTTAGGGAAGACAGGAAAATGTGGGTCGCTTGCGTTGGAAAACCCTATCGAGTGGGTACGTCAGAAGCAATCAGGAAGGCCTTATCGCACCGCAAAAACGGTGTATTCTTTCACTGTGACAGCACCTTAAGCGGCCTCTGGTGGAGTCGAAAGACTCAAACCAACCACACGATCGTACCAATTGTGTTCATGAGATAAACTGCGTAGAGTGCCTAGCTGAGCACATCTGCCAGATATCCAGACTTGTGGAGATTAAATTCGCTGAACATAAAAGACAAACTGTTCACTAAAAACGCCATCACAGCAATGTATACTTTAACTGAAGACCATAAAATCAACTGTGACAACGCCCCGGTCCTAAAACAATATTTCGAGTGTTAGATCGAACTGATTCAAGCTGAATCTAGCGCGATCACCACATACCGTACTTGTGCCAACCTCTTGCCTGTTTGGATAGGTTTAATCATCCACTTGACTAAACATCACGGTACGATAAAGAATGGACCCGGCGGAAGCACCAGGAATCATATCAGACAGACTATCCAAGTCAATACCACGAGCGGCCCCATAAGCACTCTGACACACACACACCTGGAGGACATCGCATGAACCCGACGATTAGATGAAAAACAATTAACCACAAGCACATGAATTAGGTAGTTCCCTAATAGTATCTTACTAGCGTAGTCATCTGATTGAGAAATTACCCTGCTAGCAGAAACGTTGGAAGTGAAAATTATCACGTTTCCCAACACGGCTGTGTTGTAGTATCTTTATTCATCTGAAATGAAAACAACTGCACGTTTTGGGACACTACGATCGCTTGACCACTCGTTACCGGTGGGGAAACTGCATTTCATTGGGTTTTGGTTAGAAGTGTTCCGAACAGTCGCTGTCGAAACATTGTTACGAGCATAACTGAAAAACAATTCTTTTCCCATGCCCAGCTTTAATCCATGCAAGTTGATAACAGAAAAGATAGCAACTTGGGAGTCAATGAGAGTTATTTGTTGCTTGGCAGAGCAGCGCAGTATAATCCCGCGTGATGTAATCTTTTGATGAAGTAAATATCCGGTAGAATGGGTAAGTCTGGGTGGATAACGTAACCTTGTGACTGGTGACACAATGTTGCTGGGTACGCGCAGTAGAAATCAACGCAATCTCGTCTAGAAAATTTGCTGGGTGGCTGCCACTAAGAAATTCTGTTTCTGAGCCTCGTTTCGATTTTCCCAAAAATATGTTCAGACAAATCGACCGCAGAAACATTTTGCCAAATGGAAGTAACTAATTCCGTGGTATTTACCTGGATAAGCCTTTTAAAAAATGGAGCTACCGTCATCTGCTAACGTACAAATTATCCCTAGATTGGTACAAACTGTGAAACGACCGTCTGTTCAATTTGTTTGCAATCCTTACTCTGCAGTGGATAGACCCCTCTGATGTACCATGATTCCAGGGAATACTTCAAAAGTTATCGGAATCATAGATTAAAAACAACACTCTAGATTACTATGGCTTTTTAATTCTAAGTTCGAACAATTGTATATATTGCCAAGGTTCACAAACGCTAAGCTGTCAAGAATTTCAGCGTAACGATTAGTCTGGAGGCACCAAAACATACGCCGTATCCCAGCAACACCGCTTCTCAGTTGCGGACAAAAACAGATTCAGTGACCTCGGGATGTGTGAATTACACTAAACATTTTGCTGTATTATAGTAAACAGAATGACAGTACTATCGGCAACAAAGAAGTGTTGCAACATTCCATGGCGAACAAAATAACATACGTAATGAACAGTTGTCATCCGGTGTCATTTACCACGTCCGTACACTCTGCGAAGTTTTATGGAACGGCATCGGCACAGTGTGCGAAATCTTCAGTGATCGGCACGATATGGCACCATAGACGAGCATGAAAATCCATAAATTAGGTTCATCTTTCAGCGTGTTCGGTAATGTTCAGTCGACATTTAGTGTGAATTAGTTGTCGTTGCCGAGATCATATTTTAACTAGGGTTGTGCGTTTCACCGGAACAATTTTTGATGTATTTCACTGAGGAACAGCAGTCATGAAACTCACAAGTAGAACACCAGCATAACTGATTGTGGATTTCGCATATGCAGTCTGCTAGGTCAATCCCATCCTAACAAAAACATCCTACTTTGCTTCCCCTCTAGTTGGTGCCCGCCTGTAGTACAGTTTTTTGGGAGAGGCAGAATGGGAACTCCGACCAAGTAGGTAACGAAACTTTCACGACTTTTCTGATTCCAAATTGAGTTAAACTGTCTAATCAAGAGAGAATCATCGGTTGGAGTCAGTAGGACAAAAAAGGCCTATCTTCCCAATAGTGAATGAAAAATCTGGACCTCAGTCAGACGCAAATACGGCAGCGTTTGCCTACTGATTATCTAGTGGTATCCAATGTTAAGTCGGTGTCGCAGTGTTTAGTCCGAATTTCAAATTCTGTGTGTCAGACAGCTGCGTCAAACAGAGCAAATTGAACCGATCGGACCAAAGTCGAAACAGGACAATGGATAACCAATCGGATGGACATCCGAAACGAAGAGATGACTCACCCTGTCAGTTCACAGCCAATCGGATTCGAGGTCAAAGTGAGGTAGCGACAAGGAGCAGCCAATCAGGCCCCAGCTCAAGGAATCTGGGGGATAACTAATCGGACAACGGGTAAAAGTTCAAATGCAACAAATTCGACCAGTGGTGGGCCAGGTCGAAGATCAAACGCAACGGAAAGCAACCAACCAGAATTCGGTCAGCAGGTCAACTCACTGTGCTACATAAGAGCAAGCATCCATCGAACTTCACCAAACTCCACGCCCACAACTCTACGCCGGAACACTCACGCACTGATGATGTCACCTAGTTTGGTGATGAAGCGTTTGCAACTTAAATGGCAGGCTCGACGTACACACCAATAACAAAATCATCAACTCGAGCTACGAACAACACTACCATTGTTCCCAACTATCAGATGCCTGATGATCTGCTTTCAGAAGGCCTGGCTAAGTTTTTGTCTGGATGCGAATGCCTTGATCAACCGTTGGTAACAATCAAGTTACAGTGACACTCTTTACTTACATTGAAATAATAAATATTTTGCCTGTGCACAGATTGCTTATCATAATACAAGCAACAACAAATCGGTTGGAAACCATAGTTAGGAACAAAGCGTAGGCTGGGTAGTAGCCAACACTTGTGTCTAAACGCGATCGGGCAGCCTAATCATTACTCACAATCGAATATATTTGAACGTTCACATACGACGACTTAGTCCTGCGTAATGTGAGGTTAACGGCACAGTGGTCAACAGAGTTGCCTCTTGAAAGCGTGGCCAGAATTCTAATCCCGAACGTGGCAAGGATATGCACTACTGACGAACTCCAATGAGAGCAAAACTCGAGTCTAGCGCTTCTTTTTGGAAGAAGCCGACTACAGAATTTATGAGAATGCTGCACCTGCAATTGGTTGTGAGTGCTGTCCACCGTATAAGAATAATGAATGTTTTACGGTCGTCAAAATTGGACGCTCAATTAAAAAACTACATAAACTTCTCTTGCTGAATAACGGTCAAAAAGAAGGTTGTCTGGAAGGTTCTCTGGAACTACTGGAACGCTAAGATCTTTGAACACTTTCAAACATCAGACCAAAACATGTGAGCAGCATGTGCATTTCTTTCACGTGAGTCCAATCACATGATTGAACTCTTTTGTAAAATTCACTTTTCATTCACTTTGAATTCAAAAGTGTTCTTTATAACCTCATACTCCGTTGGATAATTTTATTGTTGCATTCACTCTCACCTTCATCACTACTGCAGTTACCTGTCGAGTACATGCCATTCTTTGCGGCGTTTACCGAAACTCACTAGTGTCATCTTGTCTGGCCTGGATCAGTCCGTTTTCCTAAGACATTTGACGGTTTCTAGCGGGCTTCCTTATAGCATAGCTCCAAAATATTCACAACTTCCGCTAGCTCTTTCCATCAATCATTCATCATCTTAAGAACCATGTCAAACGCCTGAACTACTCTGAATACGAAAGCTTACAAAAAGGGAGTTAACTCCCTGCTACTGGACTAAGTATCTACTCGAGACAGAAATAACATTTAATGCTTCTGAAAAAAGTCTTAATAGAATGCATAGGTGCAGTTTAGCTATTCACCGTTCTCTAAGGTTTGTTATATACATATATATATATATATCCACATACACCCTACATGTTTTTAGCCAGCGGCTGTGACTCGTGCGATACAGAAATGTGTCGGACAGCGTTTCCATCATGCGACTTGCACTTATTGACCAAACCGTGTTGCGAACCGAAGCAACATTAGTCTATAATAAGGTTCCCAAAGAGACGATTTTGCATATGGATATCAGACGAAAACGTTACCAAAACTAATCAGGTCCAATACTTGAGGAGCTCACTGCAACACAGCGTCACATTGCAAAACAGAGGTACACGCTTTCTGCTCAGCAGTCGTTCACATTCGTTCAGAATTCTGTTTATTTTTCAAGTGTTTTTGTTGTAGACAATCGTAGGTGAGCGAGCTGGTTAACAGAAGGCAACAAAACACGATCATTTTCCAGGAAATCTTCCAATCAAAACTTTTTTCAAGTTGACAGCGCATTTCAACTGATTCGATAACACTTTGCCGGTAAGGTTGCTTACACAGGCAGCTCGCCTGGAATATTTACCGAACCCAATCATAAGGAACCTTCAGAGCTCATATTAGTGACAAAACTACTCGTCATGAACTAAGAAACAATGAAATGCACTGCCAACTGTTCGCTCCAATTTGATCAGCTTGATTGCTCGGTTAGACTGACGAACATCAGACCAACCCATGTGGGTAAATGTCAACTGGCTAGTGTGCTTCAGTGTTGTGTAAGTGAAATAATGAGTGTAACCACTTCAAGTTGACAACTCTCTGTTTGTTGAACACAGATTCTTGGTCTGATTTGCTGTCAGTTCACAAAGAACTTATTATTTGCAATTTGGGCATGAATACTGAGCCGCTGACATAAAACTTCGCCCCCGAAAGATCCCGTATAAAACGCTCTGAAAACGAAAAGCGCTCACATTTTGGAAAGTTATTTCCACCTCCTGTTACGCGGACTGTGTACCCTTGAAAGATTGGCTCATTTGACGCACTATATACCCAGGTATATTTGGCGTAAATTAGTCAATCTAACTTGAATGTCCTTCACCCCAGTTTAACTCACTGGACTGTTGAACAAAGTGATATCTAACTTAGGTCTTAATCGAACGGTGGACACATCTGTGAACGAAGAACTTGACTCAAGCGCTGCTGTTGTTAGAGTTCGGCATTTAAACACTGGTCTACGTCTACCCATAAAAATTCGATCGTGCCTAGTGTGGGACGAAGGACATAGGACAATGTTTCAGTGCTAATTACGGCTGCTTCATGAGGACGTAGCCAGAGGGGAAATTTTGTTTGCCGCAAGAACACGCACTGCTGCGAAGCGATATTATCAAAAGTTGTGAGCTGAAAAGTCAATCGGTTTGTGAAGCTACGATAAACTGAGTACAATGTTTAGCCTAACTTTAGAGTAAAACTTCGAGGCTGCTTGTTTGTTCGGATTATGTGAAAAACACGCTGTTTATAAAAATTCTCAAGGAGAAGCACTTTATTCCAAGAAACCTCTACACAAGACGGAAATTTTCCCACTAGGTATCTCACGACAGAGTAGTTTCCAGGATCGCAGTTCGCGCATTTTCGGGGATATGAGTGGATTTGTCGGCTGTTTAAAGATGCATTACGGCAGACTTCTTCGAGTGGCCATTCGACGGGTCATTCAGTTCCATAATGTTGTTCATAAACAGTCTACACACTTTGCTGTAGAACGTTAACGCCTAAGTTGGTCCAGTACTTATTCAGCTGACCTGAAAAGTGACCAAGATTCGATTTACCTTAGGGATCTGAACTACTCGAACAAAACACCATTATTGGCAATTTTGGAGCTACCTTGCTAGCGTACTCTGCTTGTGATAGTTAATTGAGGAAATCCGCGCGAAACGGGCGCCCGCTTGTAGCACGTGGGGCATGTGAGCGAGGCTATTCTGCAGTGATCTCCTGCAGTTATAAACGATTGACTACAGTTACACTGTCATTATTACGATGTATATTATGGTTCCACGGGAACGGATGTTTCTTCTTCACAATAAAATTTGATTGATTTAAAGGAAGGACTTTATATGATTGTTCTCTCAATAATTAGTGGGAACCTGTGTTAAATTTGAGGCATAATAGAGAACAAACTGGAAACTGAACTCATATAGCAATGGGAGGGGGGCTAGAACTAGACTAAAATAAATTACTCTTGAGTCAGTCATTATCCTGACCCGATTAGTATAGTTTCAGCCTGGAAACAGAAGAAGGTAATTCACGTGTGACGGAATCTTTTGAGATTCTTAAGACGCCAAGACAACCGGAATACATCCTTACTATATAATCGGTTTCTTCATACTGCGCCTCTTCAGTTGGTCAATACTTTCTAATTATTTTTCATGAGTGATCTGGTAGTATCTTGGACAGCCTGTAAACATATTGTTACACTGTTGCAAACGATCATTACTAGGGAGCCGAGTGTACATTTTTTGAATTGCTTTGAGGTAATGCCAAGACTTAACCCAACACACAATCTCACATGATTGCATTATGGTTTCTCAGAATAAATACAAGACGCACAAATCATAAAGCAGAAATATCAACAGTTGTACTGATAGAGGCTCCTCACAGACTGTGACAAACTGTCATTGTCCAAGAGGTTCCTAGTCGGCAAATGAGACGCGCTCGTAATGCTTAATCTGCCGGGGTGCACTTCCCAACTTTGCTCGGTCGGGTGGTCACTTATTTTATAGCCCATTATTACATCATCGCCTACTCTTCTTCCATAACGCTTCAACCCTCAGTGACATCAGTAGCATAGTAATAGTGTACGATGCTTATGGAGCACACGACTCAGCTGGTGTACAATGCACATCTCTATTGTCCCTGGTGTCGATCGGGAATGTTCAGATTTTCTAAATACACGCCGTCGGACCATTAGCTTGCTCACACAAGCAATCAGTCTGTTACACGCCAAATGACAGAGATAACGGTAGTCGAACACGCATGTCTTACGTGAACCCTCACGACAGATGAGCCATGCCAACAGGGAACGCACACGTAGGTAGTAAATTCTTTCGTCAGTTCACATGGGGGTTACTGTGCGACGCAAAACATGACTGGATTTTCCGGATCTCCCACACTACTTCGCTATCCTTGCAAGGATTCGTAAATAGTATCAGAAGTTGATGAAATTAACCCTGGTGGATGAAGCAACCGGAACTTTAAAACGACCTGTTTTCATTAAAAAAGACATGGTCAGATGTGAACCATTGCTGTAACAGTAGAATAAGCCATGGACCCGCATCTCATATACACCATTCACAACATGTAACCTGTGATCTGCATTCCACCTGTATGAGATTTGATTAACTCATTGTTATTCACATATTCATTACTGGGCAAGTTATCGTCTAGGAAAATCACCGATCCGAGATCAATGAAGTGGCCTATTTAGATAAATAAAAAGAGAAAAACCGGACATTGTTGGCGAAAGTAGCATGAAGTATAGAAAATTTAACATAGCTACCTGTAAGTAAATAGTGCCCACTCATGACAAGTTCGACAAATTTGGCTTGGTTGTGCGCAACCTCCCTATGTCGAAAGCGGACTCAGGATGCATGAGTTGAAACAGAAACAGAATTACTCCCTGTATCTAAAATATTCTGCGATTTTTGACCAATAAAAAGTGTTTAGGTTTCTTTGTCTTTCACAGGATATGTGGTTGATTGTCAAACTTGGATTATTATGGTACCTTGTCTAACCTTCTTGCATTTGGTTAGGCTGCGATTGAACGATCAAGGCACTACTTTACTAGTGAGTAGTTTGCAGGCTGTGAATACACAGATTTGTGTTTCCATGTGATGTTCTTTAATTGTTGAAGATAAAGGTGACTGGTACTAAACGCCATTCACGATCTAACTTTACAACATCATCTTGGGGAGAAACTTCAGGTAGATGGTTGGGGACTATGGCTTTATAATTTAACTTTTCCCCAAGTTAACTTATAAAGCCATATCGCTTTCCGCCTGAACGTTATCAGGAATTTTATAGCTAAACACAGTATCTTAATATTCCAAAGATTGGTTGAGTTTTCACTCTGCTGTTGAACCGTTTCTCAGTTTTCAGTACATCGACTACATCGCCGCAGTTGGCAGTAGGAAAATGAACCATCGCGTTCTACTCATCCTCGTTGTATATGCGATGGTCAAGAGGTTTTGAGCCTGGTTCTCCTCAATAAAAATACGTGGTAAAAATGGGTTTCCGCTTCAGTGGGTTTACTTAGAAGCTGACTATCCTGACGATCACATTTTCGAGAGAACTATAGCTAGCTAGCCGTCCTCTTGAAGGATGTTAGATGAAATTTTAATTTTCCATCAGCAGCGTCAAGGTGCAAATGTTTTTAATCCTTTCACTCAAATAAGGAACTTGATTCGGTTTCCATATGACTGATACAAATTTATTAAAATTGTCGCGTTGCTGTGTTAATTTGAATTGGAGATACACAGTGTTTTGTCGTCAGCTACATGGTTTAGCCAAATTTATGTCAAGAATGTGGAAAGCGCTATTCAGCTCAGTTTCGAACGTGAACCTGATGGATGTATAGGCCTGGATGTAGGGGACAGGAACAGTGAGTATTCGCAAAGATCAACAGCGTTAGTGTGTGAAACTTTGAGTTTGTTTGGGACATTCAGCTGTAGTGTTCTCGATTTCACTCATGACAATCTCGACATACAATAAATCCTGTTAATATCCTGTCCATTTGGTTACAAGTACCGTTGATCCTGAATTAAACACGGAATGTACAGACTGACTACACCTCTTTTTAAGCTACATATGCTAGTGCGTATATGAGTATTTGAATTTCCGAGATACTGGCAGATGTCCATCAAATTTTTCCATGACTATTTCTTAACATCACATCTCCGTAAGAAGGACTGCGGACATGTCATTACTATGGCATTTATCTCATTCTATAACATATGGCACAAATGGAACAATTTTACGTTAACTCACCTAGAGCTGACACTATTATGTACACCTAGCTGTAATCGTCCCTTACTGGTAATCACCTCTACATTCGTATTAAGACCGATTTTTCTGGTATACAGCACCTTCCTAAGTCCAGATATAGGTGCACATACAAACCAAGGTCTATCAAGACTGTTGACAATTCAATTGGCCTTGACCTAGACGTTCGTACTGTTCTATTCTACTTTCGTTTCCTCACACTATCAAATGAACACGTTTTGTTCCGGTGAAACTCTGGATCTTATTTGTGCTGTGAAGATCAGAAGGACTATGTTTCGTGGTTTAATTTGTGACTGACAAGACGGCTTGAATAAACTTGACTTGAAGTGCATCAGCAAATTTCATACCGGCCACTGATCGACTGAGGACACATTGTATGTACTTAGGTCTATCTCGGAGCCTCGTTCAACTTTAGTGTTAGGTGAACTAGAGTAATTGCTTCATTTGACAATATGACGAAAAATCTTGACCATCTACCATGTGAGTCCCGGAATCGCCGGCTTGTCGGGATGTTGCTAGTCCCTTTAGGCGTTCTAGCACCTCAAAGTTGGAAAATGAGTGTTGAAAATGGACTGTGATTACGGTGTAACTCAAGGTGGATCCCTAAACTTGGGTTCTGTACTTAACAAACCAACGGCTCCTGACAACAAAGTCGTCGTTGTTTTCAAAATTCGGTCGCTGTGTATTTTGGGTACGAGTAAGTAACCGAATTTTGAGAGAATTTACCAAGTGTTTTAACCTGATAGATGGTAACTTGCAAGCTACCGACCAACTGAGTGAAGTCACCTCTGGCTGAAGGACAGTTTAACATAGTTGGGCTCGAGAAGTGATTAAAGTGTTTTCATTTTTCCTTCACTTTCAGCTCTCTAATTTAATTAATATCTGGAATATGGAGCCATTGCACTAATAATTCGACTCCAGAGATCACGATAAACACACATTTATTTTAATCAGTGCGATCAATAGAAGTACATGCAGGAACTCCTGTTCATGTTACACAACAGTTCTTATTAGCACACAAAACAGCAGACAGTTATGAGGGATGGTTTCCACAAGTCTCTGTCGTCTCACTACATCCTTATATGATAACCGAATTTAAAATAAGAAAACATTGAACAGATAATTCCTACTCCATTCTGAGTCTTCAGAAGTACTAGGTAATCATGGTTTAGTCACCTAGGTGGCGAGTCATCGTTATTATTGATAAACGGTTTTGAGCTTAACGCCCAACTATTCCATAGGTTGGAGATTGGAATTCGGGTGTAACGCGAACTTGATGGTGTATCCTTTGACCAAGATTCGAGATTGTACTGCGAAGCCGCTGCATTTCTCACCGTCACAGACAATCACACTCATTATAACTTTCGTTTCGTACAGCCTACAAAGTTCCGGTCAGCGGATCCGGGTTAGCTATGTAATGAATACTGACGAATACCGCAAGGTTGATTACTGTTCGATTGTATAACTGAATTGCCTGTTCCTGTTTGTCTGAAGCGGGCTTGTAACACTGAAGTACTTCACATTAAAAGTGAGCTTGGAACCAATTAACACAACAGTTTTCCATTGCAACTAGCTAAATGAGACCCATTTGCGAAAAATATGGGCTTCGGCTGGGTTCAAACCTCAGAAAATAGCTTGCTCAAACGCGACAATTGTTCTACCAGACGAGGAACGAAGTTACGGTGGGAGCTCAGAAGTTGCACATTTGAATACCGTTGCCCGTCTGGGGATTCCAATTCTGCCGCTAGTGTGATTCCATTTGAAATCCAGATTCTTTGTAAGTGGTTCTCATCTAAATCTTGAAATGTGTCACACTACAGATTACTACTACAAAACACAGAGTTGTTCAAACTTCTTGTCTTGTCTGTTACCATGTCATCAGATTGCCTGTAGTTCCGGAAACATTTACGTTGTCAAAGGAGGAAGCCTGTGGTCAAGACCATTGAGGCGACAAGCTGCTGGTATGAGGCCCATACGTGGATGAAAGACAGGCTAATTGTTTACGCTCTTCGTTCAAACAACCAAGAGCAGCAGTCTGCGCCTGCTCGGCGAAAAGTGAAAGGGGAGTTGCATATGGTTAGCGTGTATTTCTACCGTGACTGGTTTAAAAGGATGCCGCGTTATACACCTGACAATACTTTGTTTCGAACATACTTCATTGGTTGGACAGACAAGAAATAGCTGTAGTTCAATCCGCTATGGACAGTTGAGTTTATTTGTCTAACTTATTGATTCGAGAATTTTTTCTAAGGTGCAGCTAGCCGTCAAACTGCGCTGCCCATTCACCGGTCAATTCTATATGATTACTTCGGACTGGTTACACTACCCCGTTTGCTGTTGAAACCCAAAGAATCTCCTTGAAAACTCCCAAACTGATATCCAGGCACGCGAAAGTGATATTGAGATATCTTAAATTGGAATAGGCATAGTTCTTATAGGTAGCCAAATTCGGCCACGGTTGTTTTGACTAGCTAGTTCGTGGTTGTTTGTGCCGTCTGTTTGCTGCGCGTTCTTCCTTTTGAAAGGTGTTCCGTTGAACATTTGACTGTTTGTTCACAATTGTTTATTACCAGCCGTTTTTGATAGTCCGACACTTGTTTGTGTATGAGCAATCCGTATGGATTCAATGGATTGGTTGACAATCCAATGCGCCTCGAGTGGACATTACTGAAATCACGCACATTTCCAAAAACACGACGCACACTGCAAATCTGTAATGGTTGAACCATTGCATTCCAGAACTAACAGTAGATTGTCCTTTTTTATCAATTCGCAACCCAACTATAAATAGCAAGTTTGTATTGAGCTATAACATCAGACATACTGGAATGAAACAATGAAACGAAGCACTCAGTGTGTCTTTTACAGCTAGATGAGAAAAGGTCAACAGTCAACAAACCGATTATACTTCTTCCAGTTCCAGCTTGGAAAGTCGTTAGTCCGTTAAGCGACCACCAGCGTACAACTCAAATTTTCTCGGAGTGGCTCTAGCGGAACCTCAGAAAAAAATGTAAATGCATTCATCCAGAGCAATATCGTTAACAAACGTTTGCGTAGATAAACTCCACGGGCCTGTAAGTGTTTAAGCAACAACGAACGAAACGAAATTTTAGCATATGTGAATGGCGAAAGTTGTTTTAGTATGTAAGATATCCGCACCAAATTTAGTACGAATGAAGTCA